>VMDO01017787.1:0-10874 GCA_007922755.1 Pedetes capensis
AGATAAAAGCATCGCGAGCTACAAGAGTAGAGATGCTGCCTCCCTCCCTGACATGACTAAGTACATGAAATTCTCCTCATGATGCACAGCCCTGCTTTTAAATGCTGGAATTGTGCTAATGTATTCAAAGGGCAAGTAATGCCTTTCATGAGAGGAGAGATGGAATTTCCCTTCCCCTATGTGAAAATTTACTGCTTCTTGGGTAGAAGAAATGGGTGGCACTCTGTTCAGGTCAAAATACTTCCAAAGACACTAAAGACTCTACACATTTTTCATAGAAAGGCTTTGACAGGGTTAAGAGAGAATATGACCTTCTCCTTGACCTCACCAATTCCCATGTTAATGTATCTCCTTGTAGTATAAGTGTGTTAAATTGTTATTTTAACACATTCTTGAACTAGAATATCACCTAGAAAGTAAAAACAAAATCATATTTGAATCTTCAGCAATGTTCACCATGCATTCTAATGTGGTAAACAATAGTCTCCACTTCCATCATTATTCCCCAGCATTTATTGTTGTTCTGTTGTTGTTAGCTGCCGTCGAGTCGGTATCCAACTCATAGTGACCCTCTGTACAACAGGGGAAACACTATTGTCAGTGTTTCTCTGCTGTGCATAGGGTTTTTAATGGCAGATTGATTTTTGGGAGGGGGTTGCCAGGTCCTTCTCCCAAGCCTACAGCTTCTGATGTTCCCAGGCGGTCTCCCATCCAGGTACTAACCAGGCCTGACCCTGCTTAGCTTCCAAGATCTGACGGGATCAGATGCCACAGGGCTACCACATACCTTTTCTGTTTTCTCCTATCTTATCCCATGCCCATTCACATGAACAAACTATGCTAGCTAGTCTCCCACTTTGCAGCTTATGGGCAATCTTGAAATTATAAAATTAGTAAATATGAGTATTAACTAAGTAACGGAGTCACCTAGAAAGGAGATAAAATTAGCACTGATCATCCTATTAAACCCTACACATTTCTAATGCAAGATTTAGGGTTTTATGTCTCTGATCTGCTAGAAGTTTATCCAAAAATTATTAAAGATTTATTCACATATCTTTTAGCATATAGCATTTAATTTTCCATCTTGAAGTTACTTAATTGGAATAAATAAGTGGCCATCTGTTCCACTAGAATCTAGTATCTAGATAATGTGCATTGTTAAACAATAAAAAATTTAGATTGCTTGTTTACAGTTGCTCTGTTTTCATTGTTGTTGTTGTTGTTAGGTGCCGTCGAGTCGGTATCCGACTCATAGCGACCCTCATAGGGTTTTCAATGGCTGAATATTTCAGATTGCCCTGGGAGTGGATTGCCAGGCCCTTCTCATTAGAGTCAGAGAAGTAATAGTAATAGTGACATATGTAAGAAAAGAAATTCTGTGATGATAAAAGGAAGACTTCTACAATTCCAAAATCCAATCAAATGACTAGAACCAGGTGATTGTCATTTGTAATATAGGATTTCCCAGTAGGAAGAGAAATCTCAAAAATGTATTCATAACAATAGGAAATGAGTGGCTGAAATTTATAGATAATGCATTTGTCTAGATCTTAACATAATCAAAAATATATTTTTTACCTTTACATTGTAAAATCATAGTTCTTGAAGAATCTCTACTATTCTCTTTGTTGTTGTTGTTGTTAGGTGCCGTCGAGTCGGTATCCGACTCATAGGGACCCTCAGAGGGTTTTCAATGGCTGACTGTTTGGGGATTGCCTTGGGAGTGGATTGCCAGGTCCTTCTCCCACTTCTGCGGTACTGGGAATTGAACTCGGGACCTCGGAGACTGCAGTGCAGCGCTCTACCAACTGAGCCAAATCCCAAGTCAACAAAATAAAAGAGAGAGCTACTTTAACAAATGTCAGAGTACAAATCTTACTGATAAATTCAGAAAAGAATAAATTATGTTCATGCTCAATTATATTTCCTGGTTTAAGGCATTGTCAGACCTCTTGTCATTGGGGCTGAAGGACACAGGCGTGTCTTCACCATCCTCCATGATTGCTATCTTGTTGGTCCCCAGATTGTGCAATTCTTCTCTCATACATTTCAAATCTGTTCCTTCTCCTCCCTGTGTATTGCTGGCACTACCGGTCACGTTTTTGCTTCCTTTCAAGTAAGCTTTTCTGAAACTTTCTGTCTGGCCTCTCTGTATTCAAACCCACATCCATCAGCACCTTGTTGCAATTTTTGGTGAGAAAAAAATAATGTAATCATGATATTCGAATAATGCTTAATAGTACCTGATATCGAGCAAGTAAAATTCAATCTCCTTAACATCACTTTCAAGGTCTTTGCCATCTACCCTGAGTCACATTCCCACTAATTTTCTACCCTTATTGCATCCTATCACACTCTCCTAGGTCTCTTCTTTCCCTACTCCCATACTCCTGTTAAAGTGTACTTTAACTCTCAGAACACATTCCTTACTTTATAATAACCCCAATGATTCTGGATTTTGTTTTTCCATGTAATTTCTTCCTCCTAGAAAGCTGCCTACCCTATCTCTTTATGATGCCTACCATACAACCCAAAGATTTCTCTGTGTTGAATTAATTGCTTGTGCTGTGTTTGATTTTTTTCAGATTTCAGAATCAAAGCAGGGTCGAGCCTGGTTAATATTGGATGGGAGAACTCCTGGGAATACCAGGTGCTGTAGGCTTGAAAAAAGGACCTGGCAGCCCACTCCCAAAATAAGCAGCTATTCAAAACCCTATGAAAGCTGGGTGCAGTGGCTCATGCCTGAAATCCCATCAATTCAGAAGGCAGAGGCAGGAGGATCACAAGTTTAAGGCCAGATGCTGTCTATGTAATTTAGAAAGACCCTGTCTCAAAATTGTAAAAGTAAAAAAATGGGCTGGAGATACAGCTCAGCAGTACAGCCCTTGCAAAGCATGTACACAAGGCACTGGGTTCAATGCCCTAGCACCACAAACATAATAAGAAGAAAAAAAGAAAAGAGAAGAAAATTCTATGAATAGCAGAGAAGCAGTGACAATAGTGCCCGGGATGGCACATTTTGGGGATTGTTTCCTTAGGATGTACATAAGATCACTGAGTGAGACCTGACTGAATGGCACCTAACAACAACAACAACAACAATCCCCTACCAGCAGGAAAGGGAGCCCAATAAATTTCTGTGAATGACTCAATCTCCGCATTATTCTGGTAACAAAGAGTTGGTTTTGGTCACTTGAAAGGGGTGGCATATATGTTTGTTCTTTGAATATGAGTACAGGAAACAGTCATCTCATATCCTCCTAGACCTAATCCATAGCCCAGTAGGCATGATGCTCAGGGGATGAATGATCACTTAAATTACATAATGGATCAAGCCAAGAAATATGCATAAAGATAATATTTAATCCAGGAACTTAAAAACAAAAACAGAATAACTTCTGAAGGAAGAAATGAAGCTTGGAGCCTTAGTCTCTCCCTGTTTTACATCTACTCTGGGAGCTAGCTAATTAAAGAAATCCTCTGGTGAAACTCTTACAAAGGGAAGAATTTTTTGGCAAAGCAAAAAAATCAACCCTTAATTTATAAAGTACTTATAGAGTCAGGTGCTTATAGTACCACCAAATAGCACTTTAGGGACCCCTCATCATTAATGTGCTTCTGTAAGCACCTAACTCTGGAGAAATTGGTACATTCCCAGAGAAAATTGGGTTGAGGATGATTTAAGATGTTAATTTTCATTTTTTATAGAAAAATATTAATAAAGCTATATTTACTTTCCCATTTAAGCCTTGAAGCACAAAGTAGGCAAAAGAATCTCCACAGGTAACATAGTAATATTAACTTTCTTCTGTTACAGGCAAAAAGCAACAAAAAGTTTCCTATTATTAAAATAAAAGATCTGTGGTGTTATTGCTCTATTTTTTATTTTGGAGCAAAATTTCAGCACTTCTTCATTCTAAATAAGAATAATTTTAAATATCATGGTTAAATGTAGTTGATATTTTTAGGACTATTTCTCCCAGGGCCAATGAACTAAATTGTTACTATGGATTAGGAGTTAAAGTCCTTGGTTTTAACTTAAGTATTTTATTATCAACTTTCCAAGTCTTTTGAGAATAATCTTGATTATTATATTTTAGTATTATAATCATAAGGAAGAAAAAGGACACAATGATCTATTATTGTTTATTGGGATCTATTCTTAACCAAATATCAGATCCCAAATTCCCATAGATAAGATGCTTGGCAGTTGCAATATCCCTTGGGTAGGATGAAGCAACAAAATACTAGGATATTCGCTTAAATTTGGAGTTTTTTAGTAAGCATATGTTTGTTTTACCTAGGCTACATGTATCAGTAGAACATTCTAATGGAAGTAATTGAAATTAGGTAGATATTAAATATTTCTCAATCCAGATCTTGTTATCAACCCTGCTTCACAATGTCTAGGATATTTCCAATCCTAGAAAATGTAACTGTTTTGTATATATCAAGTTCTCTCCCCTCTGCCCATCCATGTTTCTTTTTCCCCTTCCTTTTCCTTTTTTCTTTCCTTCCTTCCTTTTCTTCATTCTTTCCTTCCTTCTGTCTTTCCTTCCTTCTCTCTGTCCTTTTTCTTTCTTCCTTTCTTACTCATTTTTTTCTCTACTTATTTTTTCTGTCTTTCCTGGAAAAATAAGTAATATGTTTCTAAAACTAGTGTACAAATTGCATGTTAAAGTTGAAATAACAGGTGAAGTAACAAATGGTGAAAATCTTTGTAAAACCATACCCTACATAACATACAAAATTGCCCATGTTTGAATCCTTGCCTACCAGCTAAGCATCATCTCTACGTTTTAGACATACTCAGAGAATTTGAGTTTCAAGATTATGTGAAACTGTTTCACACATCCATATCTCTGTCTTTGCGATTTTCATTGCTTGGAAATCATACATAGACTGAATATTTTTACTGAAGTCTATTCTGTGTGAAGAATGTTGATAGACCCCAGAAATATAGCAATGAAAAGATATTCACAGTTACTGCTCACATGTGACTTGGTGTCTTCCTTCCTCAGTAAACTCTGCTTAAATCTTATACTTTCTTTGTTCCTTCCATTGTGATATGTTTTTTGACCATTTTGTTGTTGCTGTTCTTGTTAAGTGCTGTTCAGTCAATATGCAACTCGTAGTGACCCTATATATAACAGATGAAACACTATTGTTGTGCTTCTCTGCTATTCATAAGGTTTTCAATGGCAGAATTTTTGACAGGAGCGGGTTTCCTGGTCCTTCTCCTGAGCCAACAGTATCTGGTGTTCCCAGGCAGTCTCCCATCCAAGTACTATCCAGGTCCAGCCCTGCTTAGCCTTCCAAGATCTGATGGGACCGGACACCACAGTGGTAGGGCTGCAGGCTTGACCATTTTAGAGAAGTCTCATCAAATCTTACTTTAAGTCATCAATATAGCGTTAAAATATTTCTGTTATAGTACTAATAAAAATGTTTTCAACATGGCTATTTACCTACTAAATTCTCTTAGGAAAACAATGAACTTTCTATACCTTTCATTTTCCTATTATTAGCTGAGTCCTTAGCACTAAATGAGTGCACAGATGAATTACTTCATGAATAGAATGACAGAATCAGTGATTGATTTTTTCAAGTGAAAGTAGTTTGAATTTCAATGTGAATATTGTTTGACATGTAATAATTTAAGTCTTCACAAAGCACATATCAATATGAAAGAGACAACTAGCAAATAACCTTAAAATGTGAGGTTAGAGAAATTATGATTGTTAACTTGCTATACATATATTTTCTTATAATAAACATCAAAATTCCACAATTTTGCTGCCTGAAAAGTAAGAACTATGATACTCTTCATCTATTGTTCTAGATGATCACAAGTATTAGTGGTGCTGTCTGTAAAAGTATTTTTATTATAAAGGTGCTTATTATTAATATCTACAGTGATTGAAAAATATGCTATTTAATTAGAAACACATAATGGTAATAGAATGAACGTCTTTTATGAAAATTAGAAAGTTTGCCTTGGAGAAGAATTCTCCTAATTCCTTAGGAACAGAATGCAATTTAGAAATTGGTAGGCAGTTCTTTCCACCAAATAATGTCTATATAAATGCATTTTAGATCCCAATATAACCCTAGTGCACTATTGATCCCACTGCGATGATGTCATCAACTAAACATTCTTGATCTTCTTGGAAATATTTTATTAATCACAAGGCATGGATAGTTATAGAAAACTTTTTTTAGTTATAAGTTAGTAGTAAGCTCCTTTAATATGGTATATTATTTTATTCACCTTTTTATCTACCCATTTCCCAGTACATTGACTTGATTTACAATTTGTTGTTGTTGTTGTTGTTAGGTGCTATCGAGTCAGTATCTGACTTATAGTGACCCTCATTGGGTTTTCAATGGCTGACTGTTTTGGGATTGCCTTGGGAGTGCATTGCCAGGTCCTTCTCCCATTTTTGCTGTGCTGGGAAGTGAACTTGGGACCTCAGAGACTGCAGCACAGCGCTCTACCCACTGTGTGTGTGTTGATTTACAATAGAGTCTCAGAAAAAGTAATCAAACTTATTTGTTTCCTACTGTTACTAAAGGGCTGGGATTTAGCTCAGTGGGTAGAGCGCTGCATTGCAGTCTCTGAGGTCCCAAGTTCAATTCCCAGCACCATAAAAATGGGAGAAGGGCCTGGCAATCCACTCCCAAGGCAATCCTGAAGCACTCAGCCATTGAAAACCCTAAGAGGGTCGCTATGAGTCGGATACCTACTCGACGGCACCTAACAACAACAACAACAACAACTGTTACTAAAAATAGCCTGGATAAAATTCATTGGCCTTAAGAGAAAGAAATAAAGCAGATGATAAATGTCTAATATGATAGCTGTCTTCAAATACTTGAACAATTTAACTAATTATGTATGGTTTTAGAGAACTAAGTAGATTATGCCAGAATTTACAAGGAGTCAGAATTTGGTCAAATTTATTAGAAATTGCTTTACTAACAGCAATTACTAATGATGGAATGAGTTTTGTGTGACAGTGTCTCCAACCTTTTTGACACCAGGGACTGGTTTCATGAAAGAAAATTTTTCCATAGATGGCAAATAGTGGGGTGGGAGTGGGGCTCAGGATGATTCAAGCATGGAAAGCATGGCTGTAAATACAAATGAAGCTTGCCTTGCTTGACCTCCACTCACCTCCTACTGTGTAGCCCAGTTCCTAACAAGCCAAGGACCAGTAACTGTCTGTGTCCCCAGGATTGTGGACATCTGTTCCATAAGGTAAGATGCTTACTAATGGTTGATATGGTCAACTCTTGAAGGGAGTACAGGTACAGTAAAGTACAAGCATCTATTGAAGAGTGAGACAGAAGACATGAATCCTGTGAGACCATAACCATTCTTTAATTGTTGCAAAACTGGAAAGGACATGGATGAGTATGCAATATATTTGTTTATTTATACAATTATCTTAATAGAATGACGGCCTACATTTTTATACTCTATAGCACATGTCTTCAAGGCTATTGAGTTGTAGATGCCTCTGCCTCACTTCTGGCACTCTTAAACTCTGTAGACTTCAGTACTGATAAATTACCCTAGAGGTGATATCACTTCCTGGGAAGGAGGTGTTTGTGGATTCATATTTCTCAGGCCAGAATACACAGATGTTCCTCGCTTAAGATCAAGAGGAGAAAATACAGAACCATACATTTTCCTAAGGCAAGACACTTAGGTAAGTTCATAGATGGACTTAATTATTCAACACAACAGAATTTCTGCAGTGAACCCAGGCTTGAGTTCAATACCTAGCAAGCATAAGGTGAGATGAGGTTGTTTCTCATTGGCTTTCTTAATGCCCCCAGATTTTTCAGCTGATTGGTTGACCCATGTTTAGATGTTATTTGAAGAACATCATTTTACTTTTAAAAACACTTGGCCAGATGCATACCTATTTAGGAATGGAAATTAAATTTCAGAAGGGGGTTTTCTGTACATCATTTGGCTACTTTATTTCTCTTTGGCTTCTTATTGGAAGTGCTACAAATTCATAACTCATGTAAATAAAAATAAGAAATACATATGTTTGAACTTGGATTTGCTATCACCATAAGATTTAGCAACATTATATGGCAAATATAATTCTAACAAATCCTGAGTGCAAAGAAAATTGTGATTGACTTTTAGAACTTCTGAAGAAAAATTATAGTGAATGTCAAAATATAGTCTTTAACTGAAAATTCTATTCAGTGCTTTAAGTCTTGTAATTCATCCATCCTTGTATCTATCTATGTATCTATTTGCTCTGTAGTATGACTTTTCACTTCTCTGGAAGTAGATCCTGTATTTGAATATCTTCAGATTGTAAATGGTCTTGCTGTCTGTCCTGATGAATTCTATAATTACACATAATGATTTTTCCTTTTTGAAGATAAATTGTCTGAAGCTTCTGTGTTGAATGGGACTTGGGTCATTGTTCTTCCCTGTCTTCTTGTACAAGCACTTCTTTGTAGTTCTGTGTTAATTATAATTGTAGTAAGAGAATTTGTTATATATATACATCTTTGAAGGGAAAGGATAAAATTAGATTATTCTGGGTGAGTGTGACCTAATTAGGTGGTCAGACTTTAAAAGAGACTTAGCTCTTCTTGGACAAAAAATATAAAGAATAAGACTGTGTCTTAGTCCATATTTGCTGCTACAAAAAATACCTGAAGCCAGGCACCTTGGACCACACCTGCAAACCCAGTGACTAAGGAGTCTCAGTCAGGAGGAGCATAGGTTCAAGGCTAGAGGCAGCCTGGGCAACTTAGCAAGTCCCTCTCTCAAAATAAAATATATATGTACATACATATATATATATGTGTATATATATATATATATGTGTGTGTGTATATATATATATATATATATACATATATATATGTACATGCATAAATAGTTAGATAGATAAAATTTGTAAAGGGATTAGGATTGCAGCTCAGTGGTAAGGCATTTGTCTGGCATGTGTGAGGACGTGGGTTCAATCCCCAGTACTGAAAAGAAAGTAAAATGTTATGAAACCAGGTAACAAAAAAAAGTAAATTAATTTGTTTCTCACAGTTTTGTTTCTGTACATCCAGAGTCAAGTTCTTTCAGGTTTGGTCCTGGTAAGGGAGTGGTCTTTGCTTCCAAGGTGCCTCCTTATTTCTGATCTTCCAGAGGATACAAATGATGTGTTCTCACATAGAAGAAGGGATAAAAGGGAAAGGAAGTGTTCCCTTTGACCTCAAGCACCTTAGTAAGAGTTCTAATACCATTCATAATGGCAGAGGCCTGATGACCTAATCTCCTTCCCAAGGCCACACCTTTTAGTACTGTTGCATAGAGATGAAGATTAAACATGAATTTTAGAGGGGCCCATATTCAAACCACTGCTTAGGGATTCAACAGGAAGGAAATTGTTTATTGATAGCTTGGAAGGTGACTGAGGTAAGGACTGAGAGCAGTTTCCAGGGATTGATAACAGCCCATAGCTAAAAGCCACTTAGAGAATCGGGCCTCATTTCTACAATGACCAAAAAAAAAAAAAAAAAAATTCTGTCAACAACTTGAATGAGCTTGGAAGAACATCTCAAGCTACAGATGAGAGTATATCCTTTCAACAGACTGATTTTGGGCAAGATCATAAAATAACCTAATTATGCTAAGCCCAGATTTTGACCTACCAACCTTTGAGCTAATAAACAGATATTTCGTAAAATGTCTAAATTTGTAATAGGAAACCAATGCATAAATAGTATCTAAATAAAGTAGCAACATTTTAGAAAGAAAAAACAAAATTTGTGGGCTTCACTGAGATAAAAATTGGAGTAAAGAATTTAGGGAAAGTTAATTGTACTCTTATGATGTATGTTGTAACAAACATCTTAATTCCCTATCTGATTACAGTCAGTAGGCAAAGAGCACTGTTAGAGTGTCTAACAATAAAACCTTAAGGAAGGCATTTGAACACTTCAGACTATAATTTCTTTATCTGTAAAATCAGAGGTTACAACCTCTATAATCTTGAGATTTCTTCTAGGTCAAGGCATCTGAAGTTTAAGTAACTAGTAATACAATGAATGAGCTATGACATAATGGAAAGAATATAATACTCAGAAAAAAAGAAAAAGACTTGAGTTAAATTCTAGCTATGTTCAATCAGCCATTGAAAATCCTATGAGGGTCACTATGAGTCAGACCTGACTCAATGGCACCTAAAAACAACATGTTATAAAAAAAGAAGCATAATCTTAAATGAACCATTTCATATCTGAGCCATAATTCAGTATGTGCAAGGCATGTTTAACATCACTGTAATGCAAATTTCTTTGTGAAAGTGATCCTGGTGAACTGACTTGCAGAAAGGGAGAGTGATAAATTCTCCCATTCACTAAATCCATAGCAATATGGGCCCCCAAACTAACATGAATCATTTCAGAACTCTTGTAGCAAAAAAAAAAAAAAAAAAAGAAAAGAAAAAAAAGGAAAAAAAATAATCTGTCCAACTGTTCTCAAACCCCTAGCTTTCCAGTTCAATGGTGAGGTAACCAAAGGATGGAAACACTGGAGACAATGGAGAGATATGATTACTTTTGGAAGTCCCAAAAACATCAGTCTCAGAAAATACTTAATATTTTGCTCAAACTTTCAGATACTTAGGATTTTCAGAAATATGTAGAGAATAAACAACATTCACAAATAATAAATGTACCAAAGGAACAAGCACAGGAAAATAGGAAGTACTTTGAGATAAATCAGAACAATACAATATTCCAAGTGTGTGGGATGCAGGTAAGTGTGTAAAGGGAAAAATGTATGGCTATACGTGTCAATTATAACAAAGAAGAAAACTCTCAAATCACTGAAA
>VMDO01017787.1:10974-44035 GCA_007922755.1 Pedetes capensis
AAAAAAAAAAAAAAAAAAAAAAGAAAAGAAAAAAAAGGAAAAAAAATAATCTGTCCAACTGTTCTCAAACCCCTAGCTTTCCAGTTCAATGGTGAGGTAACCAAAGGATGGAAACACTGGAGACAATGGAAAGATATGATTACTTTTGGAAGTCCCAAAAACATCAGTCTCAGAAAATACTTAATATTTTGCTCAAACTTTCAGATACTTAGGATTTTCAGAAATATGTAGAGAATAAACAACATTCACAAATAATAAATGTACCAAAGGAACAAGCACAGGAAAATAGGAAGTGCTTTGAGATAAATCAGAACAATACAATATTCCAAGTGGGATGCAGGTAAGTGTGTAAAGGGAAAAATGTATGGCTATACGTGTCAATTATAACAAAGAAGAAAACTCTCAAGTCACTGAAACTGACCTCCACTTTAATAAACAAATAATAGAACAGTACTCTAAACTCAAGAGAGATAGAAGGAAGAAAGTAATAAAGACTATAATAGAAACAAGTGAAATGAAAACTATATTAATAATACAGAAAATCAACAAAATCAAAAGTTGATTCTTCATAAAAATCAAAACTTTCCCACACATTAGCAGTGCACAAGCTGAAAATGAAATTGACTAAACAATATCTTTAATAATAGTGAAAAGAATAAAATACACAGAAATTAATTTACAAAAGTTCAAGACTGAAAATTAAAGAGAATTATATTTTAAAATAAAAATTGATAGTATATTAAATGATCCTTGAATGTATTCATATATTGGAATCTATAAAACATTATTCAGAGAAATTGAAGATGATATAATTTAACAGAAGTACATATTCATGGAATCTACAAATTAAAATTGTTAAGGTAGCAATACTTCTTCAATTGATCTACAGAGTCAAGACAATCACTTTCAATCCTAGATCCATTTTTTTATATTTGTCAAAACTTCATAAAGTGACCTAAAATTCATTTGGAAATAAAAGATAACAAAATAAACAATTTTTTCTGAAAAAGAAGATTCATAATTTCCAAATTCACTACCCAGTGTGAAACTACAAAAACCAAGACATTATGGTACTGACATTAGAATATGCATGCAGATCAATGGAATAGAAAAAAAGTCCAGAGACCAACCCTTATGTTTGGGATCAATTGATTTGGACAAGGGTATAAAGAAAATTCACTTGGAAAGTACTGTCTTTTAAGAAATGTTGCTGCAAAAACTGGATATATACATATAGAAGCATAAATTTTAAATTATAGTTCACGTTACCCAAAAATAAATAACTCAAGGTGGATGCTAGATTTAAATGTAAGACTTATACTTATGCACTATGTTTTTCCCAATGTAACTGTGGAATTGTAGGACCTTGTTGAATCTGAACTGTAACAGAATATTCTTTTATCAAAATCTCTGAGACAGATGGCCTCCCGTCCAAAATGAGTGACATACATACTCCATATCCTAAGCAGAAGAGCTATAGCCTAAGTGCAGTCCCTTCTTCACTTGACACTAAATGAGAAGGACAAACTTTTAAGCACTTAGAAAGCAGATACAGGGTTTCACTTGAAAGCTAAAGGAGAACAGTCTTTTCTTCTATTTTCCTTTCTTTTTCTTTACTGCTGACACTGTCTTTGTTAGCAGCCAAGTCAGCATCCAACTCATAGTGACCCTATATACAATAGGCAAAACACTATTGTTAGTGCGTCTCTGCTATTCATAAGATTTTCAATGACTTTTTTTGGGGAATGGGTTTCTGGGTCCTTCTCCCCAAGCCTACAGCACCTAGTGTTCCCAGGCGGTCTCCCATCCAAGCACTAACCAGGCCTGACCCTGCTTAGCTTCCAAGATTTGACAGGATCTGACACCACAGTGCTGTGGCTGCAGGTAGTGCTAACATTAGGAGACATAAATTGCTGCTTATTATTCAAAATTTTTTCTAAAATCTTCCTATTTTAAGAACCCACCAGGTTTCAGACAAATGCCACCTATAATTTTCCCGTGTTTTATAGATGTATTAGTCAAGTGAAAATATAATTGATCAACCATGAGAAAAAAATGGGGGTTATGTGGAATAAAAGAGAAAGTACATATGTTCTACTACCTACAGGAAAAAAATAAGTTGCACAGTAGTTCTGATATAGCTTCCCCTTGGCCTGTATTCTCTGATGTCTGATTGATTGAGAATGAGATAAGGTGGCTTAAATATACCAACGTTGAGCATTAATATCTTCCAAAATGATGCAACAGTGTTAAAGATATTGTTGACTTAAGAATGATATGCATATAGGAATGATTTTTACAACAGCTATATAAAGATCTATAATAGGAACAGAGCCAAGAAGTCAGTAAATGGAATGATTTCTGTGGTGTCTAAGAGGCACGCACTAAATAAAGAATGACAAAGGCAATGAAACACAAATCACCCCAGCTTATAGAGGAAATAGCAGTAATGAGAAAAGGAGTGAGAGTTCCACTTCAGTAAAAGAGTTTCAAGAAACAGCTGAGCTGATAATATGAATACTGTGGAGAAAGCAGTACTGTGGAAGGTAAATGGAATTCTTACAGTTTTAGATATTTCCATAAAGATGATAGGACGGGTTTTGAGTTACATTTAATTAAGAATTTAAAAGTAGTTCATGGCTAAGAGACATGCCATTATTTAAAAACTAATTGTGGAAGTAGAAACAATGAATAATGGGAACCTTTTCAAAATATACATACCTAGGCAACCTCTTTCATATTTTAAGCTGACATATACCCCCATAAAGTCTCTGATTGTATCCATTGCTTTGGTCTATAAGTTTCTTAAATATCACCTATTATTCTATGTCAATTTAAGGAGGTGTGTGTGTACATATATATGTGTACATGTACTGGTTAAGCAAATATATGTATATATTTATGTGTATATATACATATCTATGTAGATAGATAGATAGATAGATAGATAGATAGATAGATACGTGTGTGTGTGTGTGTGTGTGTGTGTGTGTGTGTGTATTTGCTTAATCAGTTCCTATTCATTGGTAGCATTCCCAGGAAAACTACCTTTCTAGTTAGTTTTGTTGGTTCCCAAAGATCCCACAGTACTGTGCACATGAGCTGACCATTAGCTTGATTTTCATTTAGGTTGTATTGTTATAGATTGCAAACCGTGCATGGATTAAGGCTTTCCTTTGCTCTTGTATGCTATTCATGCCCCCATTTATCAACATGTGACTTCCTTATAGAGAATTTAGTAACAGCACAAAATACAGTGGTTGAGTCTTAGTTCAAGTAGATTATTTACTAACTAGGTGACCTTGGCATATCACTTAGCTTGTAGAACCTCATTTTTAGTATTACATAAAATGAAAAATGACAATGTCTTCAATTTATTTTACATAAGAAAACTTAAAAATATAATTTTATGTAAATACATATTTGTTAATACTGATTCAAATAAAACAACTTTATTTTAGCAGTCTGTTAGTCAGCTCTCTGTTACTATACCAAAGTATCTGATTAATTAACTTATAAAGATAAAAGGGTTATTTTGGCTCCTAGTTTCAGAGGTTCCAATTCAACATCAAATATCTCTGCAGCTTTGGGCCTCTGAGGAGGCAATGGATCACGGCAGCAGCTTGTGATGAAGTAAGTTGCTCACCTCATGAGCCAGGAAGCACAGTAAGGAAGAGAATAAGAACAGAGTTCCACAATCCTCTTCAAGGTTTTTTCCCCCAATAACCGAAGGACTTTCCTCAAAGCCCTAGCCCCTAAATGTCTACAGCACCTCTCAATAGCACCACCTTGGGAATCAAGTATTTAACACATGAATCTTTGGGTTATATTTAACATTTCAACTACAGCAAGGTCTTTAAATGAATTAATGATAATTACTACTTAATGATTGGGAGAAGGCCCTGGCAACCCACTCCCAAAAATCAACCTCCAAAAAAAAACCCTATAAACAGCAGAGAAGCACTGACAGTAGTGTTTCTCCTGTTGTATGTAGGGTTGCTATGAGTCGGATACTGACTCAATGGCACCTAACAACAACAACTACTACTTAGTGGCAGAGTGTCATTATCAATTAGTACCCTAAATCAATTTAATTTTCATTTAATTCAAATAGGCTTTATTTTTTCTCCCTTTGATCCTATTCCCAGGCTCTCTTCCATACACCCTGTTACAAGTTGAGTTGTCCAGAAAGCAGATTCTGAGGCAGAATTTAAGGGACAGGATATTTATTAGGGATGTTCTATGAAGAGAGGGAGCAGAAGAAATTGAGTTTTAGCAGAAAGAGAAGTCCAACTGTGATCCAGACCAACATCAGCCTCAGACAACCTCAAAAGGAGCTGTGGAGTTAGTAATGGCCCATTGAAGTTATCCTGCATGGGTTAGGTGGCCAAAACTCTATCCCAGTCTCTGACATTGGACGTGTGATGTTGAGCAAAGTGGCTCTCTACAGCTGAGGGCCTGACATCTGGAGGCTGCCTGTTAACAACACTCCCTGAAGGTAGAGCAGAGCATTCTTCCTTCCAGGAACATTTGAGCAGCATGTTGTAGCATCTACAACTTGCTCCAGATTTTATATTTTTAAATATATAAAAGATACTATGTCATAAATTTTGCTCTTTTTCTATCTTATCATCACAGTATATCTATCATACTCACATTTTTGCATTTGGTTAATATGTAATTCTTTTCTGTAATTCTATGTATTAGAATGAATATCAGTGGCACTGTATGGGAATACACAACCCCAATACATTTATCATTGCTGTAAAGAAGAGATAGTATAAAATAATACAGGTTACTCTGTTCCATACAAAGTGGTTAGGTTCTCAGACACAACTAACCAATCACTCAGGTGGTGATTCTGCAGCTCCAGTTTGAGTCATAGCCTGTACCTGTACTTCTTTCTCTGACCTCACCTGTGTGGTTGGACCAGGTTGGTCCCTGACAGCAACACAGCCATTTCCAATACCTGCTTCAGCCCACCATCTGTTTTATACTTCCAGTTATAATCCGTCTTTATGTTTTATCCTTCTTACATGCCATGACCATGGTATTATTAGCAGCATCTGAAGTGATCAGCACCAGGAAGTTTGGAAGACTGGACAAGTGAATTCACTGATTCACCTTTACAAATTACTTTACTGCCAAAATGTAATAAAATATATGATGTAGAGCAAACACAAAAGAATTATTGGCTTTTAATTTTTTTTTTTTTTTTTTTTTTTTTTTTTTGCGGTACTGGGGGTTGAACCCAGGGCCTTGCGCCTGCATGCTCTGCAAGTGCTGGACCACTGAGCTGCACCTCAGCCCATTTTTTTTTTTTACTTTTTGAGACAGGGTCTAGCTAAGTTATGCAGACTGCCTCTGGTCTCGAACTTGCGATCCTCCTGTCTCCGCCTCCCGAGCTGCTGGGATTACAGGCGTGCGCCACCACGCCTGGCCCGGCTTTTAATTTTTTAAATATTTCTAGTTATATTGGTTGTAGCTCACCTTACACTCATACCATTACATGTAATTATATGTACCTCTAAAAGAACAGACTCATGAAATATGTATTTATAATTTTTGTTAAGATGTTACAAAAAGATGCATGCTTAATGATTCTCTGTTACTTGTTTCTGGATTCCCATTTTAGAGGCCAGGTCCTTATCATTTTATACCTTATTTTTAATCTCCTTCATCTTAGAAAATGGGATGTCTGTGAACCTTGCCCCTGTCAAGGTTGGTTCGCCTTGTACCAGAGAGTACAAACTGAGAACAAGAAGGAACCTCCTGTGTTTCTCAACTTTGTTCCTTAGAATTCCAGGTTATTAAAAGGTTTTTCAGGGGCCAATGTGGGGAAAGAGGCTGCAGAAATGGCAGGACTCTATGTTCACATATATTTATGTTTCAATCACACTAAATATTATGTATTATATGCACACAATATTTAGGTTAAAATGAGTTTCACTGCTGAAAGAAAAGAAAAAAAAAGAGTAAGGATTGTTTTAATCTTTATGTCAATTAACAATGACATAAGCCTAGTGCAGAATTCACTTGTCCATGATCAAACAATGCCCCACACTTCATATATTACTCTCTTTACTTTCTCTGGTATAGTTATCAATAGCTTTTTAATTACCAAATTTGGTAGTCCTACATCTCCTACATCTTACCTATGCCTTATTTCTAGATGCCAACTCCTACTAAACAAGATTATGGCTTTGAACTGTCCATGAATTCAGAAATATTCCTCATAGCTATTCTTGCTGACATTCAGGTCTTGGTTTCTGCTTTTTCCAATAACATTCTTATCCTTTTATATTTCTGGCCTACCTTCAAATATCATAGGCTCTGAAGAACAGAATTTCAGTTGGTGCACACCTCTAACCCAGCACTTGGAAAGCTAAGGCATGAAGACTACAATCTCAAGGTCAGCCTGGGCTACATAGTGAGATCCTATTTAACAATCTAAAAAAACAAATAGCATTAAAGGTTTTTTTTTATGTTGAATGGAAGGAAATATTTAAAGGCAGATTCAATATTTAGAACAGCAATCAAGGAATAACAAACCAAATTGTCATGGAACTAACTATTTGTTTGATAATCCCTGAATTTCATATTGGGAATTTAGCAAAAAATAATGATTTTTGATCATTACACAGATTGATTATAAAGACTATGGAAAGGAAGGAATAATTTAAAGCATCAAGTTGTATCAACAATCACGATGTTTTTCTAAGAGTTTGACTAATTCTAAATATAAATACCTTGTTTAGCATGGATTGCACTGGATATATGCAATGCATATCTTTTGCATAATGTCAAAACGCTTTCCTAGTTTGTCATGTTTCTGATGCACTTTATTGGGCTGAGCAGATTGTAAGATTTATAAAGACTTCAATTTAAGGATCAATGTCACATAATCTCTATTAATAAATTCATAAATAGTTATTTCAATATTGGTATATGATATAAGTGGGAGAAGGACCTGGCAACCCCCTCCCAAAAATAAATCTGCCATTGAAAACCCTATGAACAGCAGAGAAGCACCGACAATAGTGTTTCCCCTGTGGTACAGAGGGTCACTATGAGTCGGATACCAACTCAACGGCACCTAACAACAACAACAACAACATATGATATAACTATTTCTTTAAGAAATAAGCTATAAATAATTAGGTTCTTTCTTCTTATGCACTTTCCTTCTTGGTGGGTAGATGGTAAAAATAAATATATAGGTGTCACCCTTGTCCTAGACATTTAGCTAATGTTACATTTAAGTTTGCTACAATGTAACCCTAAAACAAAATTAGAAATGGAACTACTTTCATGGTTTTTCAGGACCCTCTGTTTGCAGAAATATAATGGGGAACTCCCAAGTGCAAAAAACACCAAAGAGATAAACACTTGGAATTCACTTACTCATAAAAAAGATAATTTAATATTTAGTATCTCATAAGAAGTCATGGATCTTCAATATATATTTTCACATCATGTTTTATGTTACCAACTGTCAGTGTCATAACCTAGAAGCACAAGGAAACAATAGATTCATCTCTATTTTTCCTTCTTCCTTCCAACCCTCTAGTTCTCTTGGTTTCTGCAATATCAAATTCATTATGGTTGTATACATGGACAAGCTTTCTCTCTCAGCTGTGCCTTCCGTATGACCTTTCTTCCTTACAAAAAATTCACAGTGTTCCCCATCCCTTTTCATGACTTTTCCCTTTCTTAGTAAATTCCTAGTTGTATTTTATTTCTCCATTCAAATACCATCTTCTTTGGAAATTCTTACCCAAACCCATCACTGAATTCCATCCCAAATGTTTCTCTCATGGACTCTAATCTCCCCAAATATTTCCCCTTTATAACAGGTATCATGGTATTTAATTTGTCCATGTGCTGATTTGTTTCAAATCATTTCATTTATTCCCGTGGGGAAAGGAAGTGAGGATTGCCCAGCACTGTATCTCTGGCACCAGCATAGTGTTTGATTTATAGTGGGTGTTTGGGAGGGAAAAAAGGAGTATATTATCTGACTATTTGTTATGTCTATGTGGTGACATCACTTTCACCTATAATCTCAGGGTTCTTTAGTGATTCTTGAGGATGACACATTGAATATATGCTGTTAGGCAAATTGTGTAAATAATTGGGTTGGGCTCTTCTTTGATGGAGAAAATTTCAAAGAAAGACTGTGATCTTCTCAAAAGCTCAACTCTCTTTCTGATACTTGATTGAATTCCATTATAAGGGGTATTAAGATTCCCTTGCCCTTGATGGAGTGTGTTCTTGGTCTATTACCTGATGTCTTTTTTTTTTTTTTTTTTTGCAATACTGGGGGTTAAACCCAGGGCCTTGCACTTGCATGTTTTGCAAGTGCTAGACCACTGAGCTGCACCCCCATCCCATTCTTTTACTGCTTGAGACAGGGTCTCGCTAATTTACACAGACTGCCTCTGGCTCGAATTTGCGATATTCCTGCCTCCACCTCCGGAGCTGCTGGGATTACAGGCCTGCACCACCACGCCTGGTTTACCGGCTGTCTTAAGCAGAAGAGAAACTTTTTCATCTTTGTATTCTCACCAAAGAGGCCAGGTACTTATAGGACTGAATTGATACACGATTTTAAAAAGGCCAAGAGAATGTCAAGTTTATTTTGTTTGTTTTAATCAGAACTTTTTAAAGTAATTGTAGAATCATTTGAGGATTTGACTGTTGCTATATTTTTCTGATTATAAAATGTAGTGCACCTCATTGTAGAAAAATTAGAAAAGAAAACAAAACTATAAGGAAATAGATAAATTCACCTTTATTATCAAATTTAGTATGTGTTAAAAGTTTAGGATATTTCTATCCAGCCTGTCTTCTTCAACCACAGCAGACTTTGTACTGTATGTCTTATTTTAAACTCAATGTTTTCATTTAATATAATATAATCTTACCTTCTGTTATTATAAATTTTTCACCACATAATAATATAGCCTGTGAATTCATGTTTTTAGGCCAGAGTTTTAGTACGGACCACAGTTTTTTGGTGTTTCTATTTTTACAACTTTTTACAACTATCAATAATTGATTTTTTCCTAACAAAATAATTATTATGGACCTTCTACATTTTAAGTATTATTGTCTAATATGTTGGGATATAACAGACAAGGAAAGCAACACTTTCTACCCTCGGATAACTTGTATCTTATTTAAAAGACAAAAATATAAACATCACAAACACCATGGTACAATAAAGAGAGAAGAATGTCAAATAGAAATACAATACAGTAGGAAAGTGGGCAAGACAATGTCAGGGGGTAGTCACACATTTAGACTGAAGGGGTCAGAAGAGGCGTCAGTGAAAAGATACTTGAGTAAAAACCTCAAGGAAGTGAGGGAACAATCTTCCTGGAATGCCGCTGCTGGGAAAAGAGGAAGTACACTCCAGGATAATCAAGTCCTCAGAAAAATTGTGCTTGGCCTGTTCAAGGAACAGAAGGCTATACTGACTGGGAAAGAAGGGAGGAAAAGATGAGATCAGAGCTATCCCAGGACAGATCCTATTGGCCCTTGGAACCATTGCCACTACTTGGCTTCTCCTTTTAATGAGTTGGGAAAGCACAAGGTTTTGAGCAGGGAAGCACCATGACAGAACTGATGTTTTAAGCAGATCACTCTGGCTTTGGGGTTAAAATAGCCTAAAAAGCAAATCTGAAGAGAAGAAAGGAGAAGCTACTGCTATTCAATAAAAGAACAAAGGGAATAATGACAGGCTAGACTATTGCAAGGGAGGTAGGGAAATATAGTTAACGTTGAAGTTATTATCAGATCATATTTGGGGCAGAAAAGAATAAAAGGGGTCTAGGATGATGTCAGATCTTTAGGTAGAACAACTGGAAGAAAGCTGCCAATTCTGAGATGGGACAGATTGCAAGAAGAGCAGGTTCAGGATCAAGACTTTCCTAGTTTGTTATCTAAATGTAGATGCCAAGTAGGAAATGCACTGTACAAATCTGGAATTCAAAGAATTTCTGACAAGAGATACAAATATAGGAGACGTCAGCATAGAGATTATATTTAAAATAAAGGTATTCTCATGAACATCTTAGTCATCATCATTTCTCATCATTTGCTTCCGTATATGACTATACATGCAGTATTGGATTAAAAATTTCCTGATTCATACAAATAAAGTGTTTTACCAAAACACTATATCTATTTAAACTTTCTGCCCACATTATCATTCTACGTCTTTGGATATACTAATTTAAATAATAAAAATTACACGCTTACCTAGAGTTTTATACTTATGTTATACATTACTTTGGATTATTAGTGGAGATATTTTTAGTTAGAAATTAAAATGGAAACATGATTTTATCAAAAACAGAAATTCTACAAATTTATGTACATATGTTTATGGAGGAAAGGTCATGTTTTTACTGAGCTAAAGTGATGAAATTCTGATTGTAGATAATAAAGAAAATGCTGAAAATACATTGCAGTTATATCATCATCTCAAAGCCAATTCATATAACATAATTTTGTACTATTTAAATTTGTTTGTTTGAAAAATACAGATATAAAAAGGGGCAGGAGAGCTCCTGTTGGTGGTAGTGTTAGGTGCTCTTAAATCAAGTCTGCTTCACAAGAGCCCTTACAGGTTTTTGAATGGCTGATTGTTTCAGGATTGCTTCAGCAGTGGATTGCCAAGTTGTTCTCCCATTTTTGCAGTGCTAGGGATCAAACCCAGGTCCTCAGAGAGGACAGTGAGTCACTCTACTAATTGTGCTAAACCCCAGCCCATAAGAGCTTCTTGCTCTGTTTAATATTTACTTATATTTAATAGTAAAAGTAATTAAATTAGTAATGTGCTGGACCCTGAACAGAAAACTTTAAAGACAGGCTAATGTACTTATTTAAATTAATATATGACAAATATATGACAAATATATGACAAAGGAGGTACCAGCAATTGGCTAAAAACATGAGATATTGGGATGTATTTTAATGGGTAATTATCATATTTAGATAAAATAACTCAGCATTCTGCTAAATAGAACATAATATATTTCATTAAATTAATCTACTATGCCAAAATCTCACAATATTCTTAAAATAAACAATCAGGAAAAAAGTGGAGACTATTTCCTTACTTCTAGTTGTTGTTGTTAGGTGCCGTTGAGTCGGTATCCGACTCATAGCGACCCTCATAGGGTTTTCAATGGCTGAGTGCTTCGGGATTGCCTTGGGAGTGGATTGCCAGGCCCTTCTCCCATTTTTGCGGTGCTGGGAATTGAACTCGGGGCCTCAGAGACTGCAGCGCAGTGCTCTACCCACTGAGCTAAATCCCAGCCCTACTTCTAGTTAGAAAAAAATATATTCTAAACTTAAATGGATGAGATTGCAAAAGAATAAAAAGCAATCTCTATGTAAAAATATAAGAAATACTAAATGATGGACAACAAATGGAAAATATATTTGACATAATGATAGGAAAGTGTTAACTATATTAAACCCATATAAATTCACTAGAAAAGCATGAGGGCCATTCAAAGAAATGGCTGTCTGAAGACCAGTAGAACAGAACTGAGGACCCAGAGATACACCAACACATCTATAGCCACCTGATCTTTGACAAAGGAGCTAAGCAGAAAAATTGGAGAAAAGAAACCCACTTCAACAAATACTGCTGGGAAACTTGGATTTCCACCTGCAGAAAAATAAAAATAGACCCACACCTCTCATTCTGCATGAGAGTTAATTCAAAATGGATAGAAGACCTCAACATAAAACCAGAAACCTTAAAATTACTAGAAGAAAAGATAGGCAACATGCTCCAACACATAGACACAGGAAAGCATTTCCTTAATACAACTCCAATTGCTCAGAAAATTGCAACAAGAATAGACGAATGGGATTACATGAAATTACATGAAATTATTTCTGTACAGCAAAGGAAACAACCAACAGAGTTAAGGAAGAACCCAGTGAATGGGGAAAAAATCTTCACCTCCTATACATCTGACAGAGGACTAATTTCTAGAATTTACAAAGAACTCAAGAAAGCAATTCCAAAGACAACAGAACTTCCATATGACCCAGCTATACCATTTCTAGGAATATACCCAAAGATAGATGAGTCCTCATACCACAGAGACACCTGCATCTCCATATTCAAGGCAACACTTTTCACAATAGCAAGGATATGGTACCAACCAAGGTACCCATCAACAGAAGAGTAGATAAAAAAAACTATGGTATATATACACAATGGAATACTACTCAGCAATAAAAAAAATTAAATAATGTCATTTGCAGCAAAATGGATGGAATTGGAAAAGATCAAATGAACACAAGCTCAAAAAGAGAAATACCATATGTTCTCATTCATATGTAAGAGCTGAATCATATTTAAAGGAAGAAAAAAATCCTATACATAAATTGATATATAAAATGCACAATTAAACTTAGCAAAGAAGTGACAATATAAAGAGGAGAAAGAAGGAGGGAGGGAAATAGCAGAGGAATGTGAAGATCGGGGAAGATGGGATCAGGAAGAAGGTAAATGTGAAGGGATGAATGGTGACAGGATGATCCCAATCTAAACAGTGCAACTTCACAGGTATATTGGGAAATGGGTGACTATAACCCAAATAAGCATGTGAGTTTTACTACATATTAGTCATAAGCCTTCATAAACTTTGTGGGTTTATTAAAGTGTTGCCAAAAAATGGTGTAAAGGATGCATAATGGAAAAAACCAATGCTGTATTACTCTGTACCCCATCATCATTTACTATAAATGGGGGGAAAAAAGAAATGGCCATATGGTACTTGTGGTTCTGTGCCTGCCATATTTTACTTAGCATAATGCTCATCAGTTCCATCCATGTTGTTGCAAATGAAAGTATTTCCTTCCTTTTAAAGGGCCAAATGTATTCCATGTGGTTACCAGAGGTTAAAAAGTGGAAAGGATTGGGGAGATGATCGTCATTGGGTACAAAGTTCAGTTAGATTGGATATTGTTAATGAACTTCATTGTATACATATACCATAATGTTATTTTGTACTCTATAAATATGTACAATTATTATTTGTAAATATTCAATAACATAAAGAAGACTAAAATGTCAGCTAGGGATCACAATTTTCTTTTCACTACTTAGGGCTTGAATCCAGGACCTTGAATATACTTTGCAAGTTCTCCAACACTGTGCTGCACCCCCATCCCAATTTTGAATTTTTATCTTGAGACAGGGTCTCACTAAATTAGCAGGCTGTCTCTGGCTTCCAATTTGTGATCCTCTTGCCTCCACCTAAGGAGATGCTGGGATTAAGAGTGTGAGCCACTGTTCCCAGTCTATTTTTTTTTAAGTGAGTGACCAATACACATAATAGTGACCTGTATCCTCAAATGAGAAAAGATGTCAATCAATAGGTTGCAGGGCACCGTCTAAGGCTGGGATATTGGATTGAGCTGAGGAGCAGAAGCACACAGATGAAAGCAACACTTTTGGCCAATGTACTTCCATCACTATTTCTGGTTCTAATTTTGTCATACCCATATTTGAGGCACTTTGTCATCATTTATTAGCCTTTCTTGGTCAGATTAAGTAACTCTCTGATGTTAAATAGTTGTCTGGCCAGAGAAATGTGGAATGATGTAAACCAAGTTAAAAAATGAATATGGACAGAAGTGCACATGATTACTTTATAATGAAAACAAAGAAGCAAACAAGCAACAACAAAACTTATTATAATCCTGAAATGCAGTTTATGAGAAAATCCATGTAAACCATTAATCTAACAGCCAAAGAAAATATTGATTGCTTTCAAAGAAATTATTTAGTTTATAGTAAATTGCTTCAGTGTTTAAATGAAGCAAAAGAAAACTAAAATATCAATGCCATTTTGTTTTATAAACCATAAGGCTTTTCATCTGCCCTGAAATCCATTGTCTATACTCTTTCATTTATTCTCCAAAGAATATCCAAGTTTAGGCCTGGTGTGGTGGCACACACCTGTAACTTCAGCACTAGGAGGCAGGAAAATCACAAGCTCAAGGAAAACCCAGGATACATGATAAGATTCTGTCTTAAAAAAATACACACTCAAACACACACACACACACACACACACACACACACAAAAATTTAATGCATTGCCTCATGCATCTTTATGTAATCAGAAAATAAATACTTTACCACATAGATTTTTTTAAAACATTATGATGGATGTAGCTTACAATATTATTTTAAATGGCATTATATTGTTACAACACCTTTCCCTTTTTATAAAACTTGGTACATATTTCAGATAATCATCTAACAGACTTCAAAATATCATTTAGCACATTTGCCTATTTTTCAAGTTGTGCTCAAATTAGCATGACTTTCTTGATTTCTCCAATCCCTTTCCTCTACCCCAATAATTTTCTTTAGAATGCTTGTAATCAGCATAATACTTCTAGAATCCATTGTATATGCTCTGCTTTAATTTAAACCATGTAATTTCTTGCCACTTCTGATTCAACAATAAAAAATGGCAGTAGTACAATATATCATAACATCAATATGTGGTATTTGTGACAAGAAACTATTTTTGAATTCCACCCACTCAGCTTTCTTTCTCTAAGCTCAGTTTCATTTAGCGTGGAGTGACAATAAAAAATGTATAGAGATGAAAATCTTATAAAAAGTACTTTGCTTTGACCTAATTTTTTTAAAACTGTGTTTAAATAACATTCTATTAATCTTACTTTTATATAGAAAAAAAGCCCTAAAAGGAAACATCTGCAACAACTTGGGGAGTGCATTTTACTTCATTTATAGTAACTTACACTGATAATCCATTTTATAGGCATAAACTAATCAGGAGAAAGATAAAGGATATTTGAGGGCTGGAATAGTAGGCAAGTGTCTTGACCTGGGTTCAAAATTCTTATCTAAAAAGCATTGAGAATAACATCAGCCCTGTGTATTACCTATTTTTGAGTCAAATATCAACCAAAAATATTTGTTAACATGCTCTCAAGAGATATATATTGACATTTACCACTAATATTGTCATTTCAAATAAGCATAATATTTCCAGTCAAAATTTATCATGTATTTAGTTTTATTTCATTTTGTCTTATGGCTTCTAAACATATCCTGAGTGCTGGGATACTGCAACATAGGATACCTCATTTCTTCCCTTGATACTTTTCTCATTCAAAAGTGTTAACATATATGAATAAAAGGAAGACTACTACATTGAAATAGAAGCTATCTATTCAGTATAACTGATTTCTGTGAGATATGAATGTACAAGAAGTAGGGAGGCTCTGGAATATTAAAAATGGAATAATCTGGAAACTCTGGCAAGCAGGAAGGATTAATAGTACCCCTTCCCTTTGGATAAAGCCAGGATGTTGCTTTCTTTTCTTCCAAAACCAAAGTTAAATGCTTGTTTTTTTTTAAGAGCTCACCACTACAAATACTAATGATACATTAGTAGATTTTAGATGTATTGAGGAACAGTAATGAGAGAAAAAAAAATTAGCCAGAGCAGTAGTACATGCCCCTAATCTCAGAGACTTAAGCAACAGAGGAAGGAAGATTGCAAATTCAAGGCCACAGGCAGCCTGTGTAACTGAGACCCTGTCTCAAGATAAAGAATAAAAAAGGGGTTGGAGGAACAGCTCAATGGTAGAGCACATGCAAAGTATGTGTGAGGCCCTGGGTTCAGCATCCCTAATACCAATAAAATAAAATAAAATAAAATAAAATAAAATAAAATAAGGCTGGCTTTCACATAAACTCTCTTGGAATTTAGTGAAAGAAAATTTATGCTCAAAACTTTTTACCAGTTAAATGTTGAATTAGAAAACCTAGTCATTACCATAAAGGAAATAATCAATGTAGATCACCTACTTTGGCTAGTGAATTTTATCTGTCTCACCCTTAAAATGGAAAGTGATCCTTTCCAAATCCAGTATTCTATTGTCTCAATATCAAGATACCATCGGGTGGTGATTACAGCAAGCTCTCACACCGCAACCAAAACATACTAAACCATGGGCTCATTATAATGGAGTTATTCTTCTGTTCAGGCCATGTGATAGGCAGTATAATGGTAGGTGTCCATATGCTATGCCTGTGAGTATGTTATCTTACTTGGCAAAAGGAACTATGCAAATCAAATTAAGGACATCAGAGGTTTTCCTAGATTATCCAAGTGGGGCCAGTCTTATTACCTGGGTCCTTAAAAATGGAGAAACTTTCTAGCCTGAGTTCATAAAAATACAGGAGAAGAAGCAGAAGGACACTATAATGCTTACTTCAAAGATAGAGGATGGGGGCTAACTAAATATGGACTATGGGAGGCTTCTAGAGGTTTGTACCACCAAGGAAGTAGATTATCTCCAAGATCACCTCGAAAGCAAACAATTTTAACATCACTTGGATTCAGCCTAGTGAGATCTCTGTCAAGCTTCTGACACTTTGAAGAGTAAGATAATAAATGTATGCCATTTTAAGCCATCAAGTTTATGGCAAATTGTTACAATGGCACTAGACATTAATACAGGCCAAAAAAGTGACACACAATTGTTCTATTTTTAGAAGTAATCAAAGTATATTTTAATACTATTTATGCTAGACTGTGAATAATTCACAACTCACTTTCATCTAATCTCCACAACTTTAGGGATTTCTTATAAAGCTTTATGAAGATCCAATACTACTGAGTCCCCCTTAAGAGATACTAGGGATTATGCTGATAAATTTCCAGGAATGTTTTTAATGATAAGTATGATAATTTAACTACCAATGCCATACAACATCTTAAGTAATATGTTACATGATTTAATGCCCTCATTTTTGTGAGTATAGAGAAAACACTAATGATCATTTTTTATAAGACTTTGGTATTTTTATGAGATGTAGAAGTCAACTTTATTTAGTAATTTTGATTTTATTCAGCTTTATTTTACCAGCTTATGACAGCTCTTTTGATTTGTATTTCTAGCTGTTTGTAACACTCTCCCATCCAAGGCATAAGAGATATCTGTATCAAAAGGATTTGGTGACTATCATGGATTTTCTTTCAAATAAGACTCAAGTCCCTCACAGAAAATACAGGAAATATCTAGCCAATATAGATTTATAAATCTTTTAAATTCATGAAAAGTTTATGAGTTTTAAAATTCTAAAGTGTGTGTGTATATATGTGTGTGTGTGTAAATATATATGTATGTGTGTACATATAACAACAACATGTATATATATTGTTATAGTTGTTGTTGTTAGGTGCTATCCAATCATGTCCACTCACAGCAACCCTCAAAGTATCTTCAATGGCTGATTGTTTCAGGATTGTTTTGGAGCTGGATCATCACATCCTTCTTCCATTTTTGCAGTGCTGGGGATCAACCTAGATCCTAGGAAGCAAAGAGAAGCACCCTACAAACTGAGATACACACACACACACACACACACACACACACACATTTATTATAGGTGTCATTGAGTCAGGTCCCACTCATAGTGACCCTATATATAACAAAATGAAACAATACCCAACCCTGTGCTATACACATGATCTTTTTAATATTTGAACCCATTATTGCAGATACTGTGTTTCTTCTCATTTTGAATTGTGCCATATCACCAAAAGAGGTCCCAGGGGCTTTACTCCATTCCCATCATTAAAGTGAACTCTACTTTGAGGAAGCACTTCTTCCTCAGGAATTTCTTAAATGCCTTCCAATCTAGGGGACTGATTCTCCAGCACTATATTTGACAGTGCTTCTCTGCTAGTCCTAAGATTTTCAATGGCTGATTCTTTTAGGAGTGGCCTGCCAGGTCTTTCTCCCTCATCTATCTTAGTCTGGAAGCTCAGCTTAAACCACGGCCCTGTTAGTATCTGAAAATCCAGTGGCATAGCTTTCAGCATCACAGCAACACAGAATCCCCTACAGCATAACAAGTTCACACACACACACACATACACACACACACACATATATGTGTGTGTATATATATCATGATATCATTCAGTAAACACAGGAGATATGAATCTTCCCATATTACCTAGTTTTTGACTAAAACTTTCAACTAAAGTCCTGCTTACAGAAGTTAAGCAACTGTAGTTAATGAGATGAAAGCCTCTCTCCTAACCTCTCTCATTATGTTTCAAAGAGTATACTTCAATATATACATCCATTATTAGAAATCCACTTCCATCTGCCAAAGACAATTGAATATCAATGGTACAATCTCAATGGAAATCTAGACTTTGCTTTTATATTACTTAAAAATAAATAAAGGTCTATCAGTATTCCCTTGGTGACTACTCCAGAGAGAAATGCACAAAGATTCTTCAAATTTGCTCCTGGGGAGTCATTCTTTCAGGTCACAATGATCATGTGCATGTCTTTGCTTTAAATGATGCTCAGGTCTCTCACGATGGTGATACAGTTAGTTGTTATGGTCCCTAAGGGAGAAGTTATTGATCTCATTGAGCAATCCTTTACAGTCCCTGTTGAACCAACACAAGTTTCTTCCATATATTGTCTTTTGGAAAGCACATCAGGTAAAAAGTTTAGTCATGCTTTTCCTATAAATCATAAATGAATGATAACTCTTCCCCCTTATAAAACCCAAACACCAATGCTAGCATTTTATTTTTCCTGTTTGTTGACAACTTCAAGGCTACAGAATGGAGAGCTATATTTAAAATGTAGCCTATGAAACTAGAAGATGAAAAGGCAAGTAGAGTCTAAATCTATATAAATCTTTACGTTTTTCATACATAATGCTGAAATTTGCACAGCCCGGGTAATACTATAACAGACGCTATATTACATTACTTACTTTCCCTCAATGTTTGTTGGGAATAACAATAGAAATTGCTACACAGAATTTTAAATAAAATATATTTGATCCTTATATTCACTAATTATTATTTTTCTATATAATTAATCATTTTGTAATACAATAATTATTTTTTCAGTAATAACATTTATTTCCCCCTAGTTATGCCATTTGGAGTGAGAGTCAAGAATAAGAACTTCAATGCATTGGTATTTGAGTTCAAGTCCTAACTCTGCCATATCATTTTGGGTAAATTACTTAATTGCTCTGTTTCTCAGTATATTCTTCTATCAAATGGGGTTAAAATTGAACATTTTGTAGGATTGAAAAAATTAAAGTAATAGGACAGTGTCTAACACAACTAGCATTGTCTTTTGGGAGGGACAAGGGAGAAGAGGTCATATATGACATTATCAGTCTCCTGGAAAACATATTGCCTATTTTACTACTGTAGTAAGAAATTCAAAGATGAGATAAAAGAGTTTATTGTAATGCCTTTCTCCAAAGAATGACAACAAAAAATCAATGAAGACTTCTTGAACTTGAAAGAACAAATATACAGGGGAAAATGAAAGAGATGTTTTACTTGTATACCAAAAGATATGCCAACAGTAAAGATTCTAGTATGATGAATATTAATAATCATTAACCTCTACTGCAATATTACTATGTGCCAGCCTTCTTGCCAAGAGGTTTCTAACTTGTGATAATTCTCAAATGATAAATGTATTGTTGCAAGTAGCAGTTGTCCTCAATCCAAGCTGCACACTTTTCTCCTTATCAGGTTTTTAATATATCAAAGCCTGAGTCTCACTACTTCAGATCCTCATTGATCCATCTGGTGTGGAAATTGTGCATTTGTATTTATTACAAGATTTTCTGATGTTTATAATGGGTATATGATGTTAGGAGTCATTTTTTCTTAACATGTTTACAGTATGCAATTATTCCAGTTAAATGTAATTTGGAAAGATAAGAAGTTCTCCCACTTCAGCATCTATTTTGGGCTTTGAACCAGTCAATGCTAATGATGTAAATTAAAATGGTAAGTAAACAAGATCCACTGTTTTTATTCATTCCCAAAACAGGAAGTGAACAAATTACTAAATGCAGATGCCCTACATTTTGGTTCATTTACTTTACTTTTGCTCATGTTGTAAATCTTCTTTCTCTCATCTGGGAATATTGATTTTCACAAAAGGGGATTAAATTTCTAAATTGCTCCTTGTCAATTCCAAATTAAAGATGCCTGGAGAAAGAAGTCCCTTGATTATCAAGTTCCTCTCTTATGTCTCCAAATAAGTAGAAGTTAAGATGTAATGGTTAATGACTATGTCTCTGGTGTCAAACAGTTGTTGGGTGCAAATATCAAATCTACATGGAAATTTTCCTTAATCTCTTTTGATCTTGCTTTTACCATCTGCAAAAAAATGGGTAATAAAGCCATGTGTGGTGGCACATGCCTATAATCTTAGCACTCAGGAGGACTGCTTTGAGTTCCAGGCCAACCTGGGCTACATAGTAAGACCCAGTTTAAAAAAAAAAGTAACAGTATTAGTTTGATAGCATTGTTGAAATAAATAAATGAAGTAATCATTTAAACATGTTATTTTTTTCCTTTGAGGCAGGACCACACTATGTAGCCCAGGTTGGGCTCAAACTCACTTGAAACCCGGGCTGCTCTTGACCTTAGGATCCTCCTGCTTCCACCTCCTGAGTGCTAGTATTATAAATGTGCACCATGATACCTGTATATGTCAACATCTTAATTAAAATAATACCTCTGTCAAAGTAAATGGTCAGTGTCATGGATAATTACATACATAACCTACTATTAGTGATAAAATTAATATCTGGTTATCTCTAGGAAGTTCTTGTCTGAAAATAGGCAAACAAAAATAGCACAGAGTAAGAAATACAATTTCTGCGCTCTCTCCCTAAGATGGTTCACAACATTTAGCCCCTATCTCTTAAAACTTTATGCAGCATTTTCTCAGAGTCAGGTCTTATAAGTTGAGATAATGTGTTTCTTTTCTTGTCACAGGATTCTTTACCTCATGAAAATGAGGATGGTGAGGAAGGTTCTCAAAATGTGCTCTCTGCCTAGGTACTGTACAGGTCTAATTACAAGTTCACTATCATTTTTATTTCTAATCTTTAATTAATCACAAGGATAAAACATAGTGAAACCCTTGACTGTTTTAAGGTATACTGCATACAGGTCCACATAGGCCACACTATCATGATGCAAAATCCAACTTTCTTGCAACTTTACCATATCAACTCAAGGTGAGCCCCATCTTCTCCAAAATATGTTGGCAAATATGTATGTCCCTGTCCTTGAAAATATCTGATTCACAAATACCTGATTTTGAATCCTCTTCCTTTCATTTTGTGCCTTCTCTGTCTCTTCCCTACTAATTGCTCAGGAAATATTTGACTTGGTCCTCACAGAAGGCACATTCTAGGCATCATGGAATGGAGCAGTTTTAGAAGTGATGTATCCCTTTCTCTCATGAGGTTTATATTTTAGTGAAGAAAAAGATACTTAAAAATGAATGATGGCATAATTCTTTAATCAGAATTGTTATTACATGGAAAACGAACAGATGTGGTTCATATGTGTAGACTGGGTCATGCAGTAAGGTGCCCTGAGTAAGTAAATCTTAAATTGAAATTAAAAGAGGAGGATGAGCCAGGTGCAGTGGCTGAGGCCTGTAATCCCAGCAACACAGGAGGTCAAGGCAAGAAGATCACAAGTTCAAGGCAAGAGGCAACCTTTGCAATTTAGATAGACCCTGTCTCAAAAATATAAAAAAGGGCTGGGGTGCAGCTCAGTGGCGAAGCAACTGCTTACCATGTACAGGGTTCTGGGTTCAGGCCTCAGTACTATAGCCAAAACAATGTGAAATGATCCATCCAGGTAGGCAAAAGAGTGATGAGAAGAAAATAAAAATCCCATCCTAAGGGAACATCCTGGGCCAATCTGAAGAAATATGAGGTACAGCAGCTGAGACTGTAGCTGTAGTTCAGAAAGCAACAGCAAATGTGCTTTAGCAGAGGATTTGGCATTTCCTTCTGGAATCAACCAGAAGCTACTCAGACTGAATGGGAAGGTCAGATTGTGCTCTTACAATACTCTCTTGGTTTCAGCATAAAGAGTAATTAGAAGAGCAGCAATAATGTAAAAGATGGCGATTGAACGTGAGAAACAGAAATAGAAGTGAAATAATTTGGGAATATATGTGAGTTAGATTTGAAAGGATTTGATAATGGATTACATATGAGCTGTGAGGGAAAATGAAGTTTAAGATGTATTTCCTGGTGTCTGGTTTGATAGCATGAGAAGGGATGCCAATCTGTACGAGAGAGAATATTTGTTGGGACTTGTTTGGGGTATATGAAAGAATAATTTTGTGGTTGGCTTCCTCTGTGAAGTTGCCTGTTTATTATATGTAGCCAAACGATGATGTTGTATAGGCAGTAAAGTAATTGAGCTGGAGACTGAAGAGAAAATTTGCACTGGAGAAATAAATGTGGGATTATTTTGTTGTTCAATAAATAAATCCATGGTAGTAGAAAAATGTAGATTAAGAAAAAGTTGCCAAGATGATTTGACCTAATTCTTGGTTCATGGACTTTTAACTATATATTAATTTCTTGTTTTATTCATTTTTTAAATTTTATTTTGGTGTAATGTGGTTTGGGGTGGTTTGGTTTTGACACAGGGTCTCAGTATGTAGTCCAGGCTAACCTGAAACTTGCTATGTAAGTCATGTTGCCATTAAACTCACATCATTCCTGCCTCAGCCTCCTCTGTTGGGATAACATGTATGCCACCACACCCAGCATATTTTAATTGTTTTTCAAAAAAGAGGCCCCGGGGCCTGGGAATGTAGACAAGTGGTACAGCTCTTGCCTAGCATTCACAAGACCCTGAATTTGATCCCAAGCACTGAAAAAAAAAATTTTTTTTAATTCATAAAGGAATGTTTTTAGAGTCAGGTACAGTAGTTTATGCCTATAATGCCAGGGACTTGGGAGGCAGAGGCAAGAGGATTGCAAGTTCAAGGCCAGAAGTAGCCTGCATAATGTTGAAAGACCCTGACTCAAAATAAAAAATGGGCTGGGAATGCAGCTAAGTATTAGAGCACTTGTAAAGTATGTGGGAGACCCTGGGGTGAAACTCCAAGTACCGCCAAAAAAAAAAAAAAAATTTTTTTTTGAAAAAAAATCTTAGAAACATAAAAATAGAGACACCATTTTCTTTTTAAAGGAATTGCAGTTGTGTTCGTAGAATCAAGGTTAATCACATAATGGCCACCTACCTTGATCATATTTTATAAAAAATCTTTGCATAATGCAGACTGGCTTGTATGAACATACATTTTAAGAAAAATTGTGGATAAAAACGTTTCATAATTCTTATAACTACTAAATCAACTTGCCATTTAAGTGTTCCCTACCTGCAGCCTGCCTGCAGCTGTAGCTCTGTGGCATCCGATCCTGTCAGATCTCGGAAGCTAAGCAGGGTCGGGCCTGGTTAGTACCTGGATGGGAGACCACCTGGGAACACCAGAAGCTGTAGGCTTGGGAGAAGGACCTGGCAACCCCCTCCCAAAAATCAATCTGCCATTGAAAACCCTATGAACAGCAGTGAAGCACTGACAATAGTGTTTCCCCTGTTGTACAGAGGGTCGGTATGAGTCGGATACCGACTCGATGGCACCTAACAACAACAACCTGCAGCCTGTCCTTCCTTCTTCCCCCTCCCTTCTCTCTCTTCCTGTATCCATCAGATATCTATATAATAACTACTACCCTTTGAAGATATTCAAAAAGAGTAAGGCCTTCATTGTTGCCAAAGATTTCATAGTCAACATAAAACAACTTTTTAAAGGAATGCAGAATATGAGTTAAAGAAGGCTGTAGGCTCTAAAAAGCTGCTGGTCTTTAAATGTAGTCCTTTCCTCAACAGACAAAGAAAGTTTACTGACACACAGGGGAAAACCTCCCATTCTCCCCTCCCCTGCACAGGAAAGCTTCTGAGTGTTTTGAGATCCCCTTTTATAAATGGTAGTGCTAGGATTATGCTAGAGCAGTGCTGATGCAGAGGGCATATTGTCTTAATTGATAGATTCAGGTTCTTTTCATTAGAGGGTATTGAATGTGAGAAAAGTGAGTAGGAGTGTATGCCTTTCTACCCCTCACAATATAAAAGGGATGGAAGGGAGGAAAAGGGACAAAAGGAAGAAAGAATAAAGGAAGGAAGGAAGAAAGAATAAAGGAAGGAAGGAAGGAAGGAAGGAAGGAAGGAAGGAAGGAAGGAAGGAAGGAGAGAAGACAAAACAGAAGAATAACAATGGAAGAGGAAAGGAGGAAAATGTTAAAATATGTGACAAGAGGAAAGAGAAGTGACAATAACTGATGACCTGTAAGTGGTTACCGCTTGAAGTTTCCACTGGTGAAAAGATATGATATGTTGTATCATTCTCATTCTCTGAAAATAGACCCTTCAGGGCACCATATTTTTCTGTAGTTAACTGCTTAGATTGGAATATTCTATAAATACCATAAGCTTTTCCAACTCATTAATGTTTGAAACCTTTCTACAAAAATTATTTTAACATGAATAACATCTACTTGACTTTAAATGGTAGTTTAAAAAATCAAAATAAAGATATCTGATAGTTATAAATATTGAGCACATCTTAGAGGTAAAAAGGAAGGACACAGAATTACTTAAAAGTCGAATGATTTACTTTTCCTAACTAATGACTTGATGAATCTCCAGTGGATCTAGTTTATACTATTTCTTCATTCACCTGTGAACAAGTGATGCTGAAAGCCACACTATAATCAATTATTGGGCAGAAAACTTGTCCCTAATAGTGATACTCATTAAGATGAAAGGTGTAGAAATCAATCAATCAAAATCAACACATCAACCTAGCACAAAAGACTCTGGTTCCCAACCAAGCAAACAAACTATATCCTAGCCAAATTGCAGTCCTGATTTATCCATCTGCTCATTTACAAAATATAGGTTTACTTATTAATGCTGAAATACTGCAGATCAGTGTTCTTAGATTGAATATCAGTTTTGTTTTCAACTCAGACATCAAAGAAAGTCATGTTAAATACACTCTCATCTTTAGACTACAATAGGAAATCTGAAAGATATTTTATTAATGGCAGATAAAGAAAAATAAAAAATGAATCATTTAATATTCAGAAATACCATCAACTGTTATCTCCGTTTTCAAAGGTACAGGCCAAAACTCAGAATCCTTTCTTATATTTTATTTATTTTTTTGTGGAACTTGAGGGGTGAACCCAGGACTTTGAACATACTTTCCAAGTGCTCTACCACTGGGTTGCACTCCCAGCCTATTTTTTCTTTTTTTTTTTTTTCTTTTTTCTTTTCTTTCTTTCTTTCTTCCTTTCTTTCTCTTTCTTTCTTTCTTTCTTTTTTTTCTAGAGACAAGGTTGAAGTTGCACAGTCTGCCTCTGGCCTCAAACTCACACTCCTTCTGCCTCAGCCTCCTGAATCCCTGGGGTTACAGGTATGTGTCACCACCACAACCAGCTCAGAAAACCTTTTCAAAAAAGTCATCCCATACTGGTACATTGTAGAAATTTAGAAAATTAAAATATTTTCAGCAGAGCATCATGGTGCACACACACCTCTAATCCCAGTGACTCAGGAGGATGAGGCAAAATGATGGCAAACTTGAAACAAGAGGCACTCTACACAACCTATAGAGAATCTGTCTCAAAATAAAGATAATTATAAAAGGGGGGATAGGAGTGTGGGTCAGTGGTTGAATGCTTGCCTAGCAGTGAGGCCCTGGGTTTAACCCTTACTATTGCAAAAAATAAAAAAAGAAAGGAAAGGAGGGAGGAAGGAAGGAAGGGGGGAAGGAAGGAAGGGAGGGAGAGTTTGGTTTTAATTTATACTCTGTGATTTATATGATTTATACCCTGAATTGAAAACCTTGCCTATAAAATATGTTTCCCCTATGGACAATATTACTCTAACTCTGGTTTTGAGGTTTAATCATCAAATTTCCCAATACCAAGATTTTTCATGCTATCTAATTTTTGTCCAAAAGAAATGCTTACTCAAAGAAAGAGAGTTTCAATTCTTGTTATTCTTAAACTTGGCATATTTCCAGCATAAATATTAAACCATTTCTATGTATGGACTGTAAAATCTGGGATCAAATTACAGCTTCTATTTGGTAGACACTTCTGTCATCCTTAATGAACCCTAAATTAGGAAAGCATACTTATAGAATAATTGGTCTATAAAATTCTCCAATGCTGACTTACTGGTGATGGTGATTTTATAATGAGTTGAAGGAACAAAAAGAAATTTGACCATTATTCACAGCTGTAGTTCATAAACATGTCCAATGACTCACCAAACACAATGTCATTGGTTATTTGGGATCTGATTATATTTTCTGTGGTGATAAGACAAGACAAAGAAAGAATAAAATTTCAAGATACAATAGTTTTCCTTTTGATAGTAGAGCATTTGTAATTATCACTAAGGTGTACCTTATTTCTGATTTTAAAAATTGTTAGCCAAATTTATATTTAAAGGATATTGAATATATACAATGTGTAAAAGACTGAAGATACCTTTTTGGAAGGGGAGCATAAACCTGTGTCAAGCAATGTATCAGACAATATTACACAGACAAATGGGACTTATCAAATTGAACAAATTAAACATAATATATATATTTATTCTTTTATGTCCAAGAAATGGTTCATTAATATAAACGAGCTATGAAAGGGAAGGAAATATTCTACCTACAATAAGTAAAAATAAGGCATGAAACAAAGCATTGGAGATCAGTCCTGGTTTACATATAATGTGTTCTTAGGTGTCATTGAGTTGTGATTCAACTCCTAGCAACCCTACATATAACAGGAGAAACACTACTGTCAGTGCTTCTCTGGTATAGTATGGTTTTCAGTGGCAGATCAATTTTGGTGAGTGGATTGCTGGGTCCTTCTCCCAAGTGTACAGTATCTGGTGTTCCTAGGTGGTCTCCCATCCAAGTACTAACCAGGCCCAACCCTGCTTAGCTTCTGAGATCTGAGGGGATTGGATGTCACAGGGCTACGGCTTCAGGCTTACATCTACTAGCAGATATAAATGATAACAGTCAATTATCAATTATTGGGGGGAGAGAAAAATCACTAATTGGTATCCATCACAATACTAGTTAATCACTTAACATCTAAATCAATATAAGTACATGGCAAATTATCTGTTTCAAATTATTTTGTTTATAAATGCATAGGCCTGCTTCTCCTGTGTACATGCCTTGATTCAGTCCGTAACTCTGGTTTGTTGTTGTTGTTCCATGGCGTCAAGTCCAACTCATAGAAAATGAAAATACCATGACATGAGTCAGGTTGTACCTTTGTCGTCAGTGTGACATCTTTACTTTTGAAAAATTTAAAAAGGTCTTTTGCAACAGCTTTTCCCAATGCAATGAGTTTTTTGATTTCTTGACCCCTGCTTCCACAGGTGTTGATTGTAGAATCAAGTAAAGCAAAATCGTCAACAGCCTCAATCTTTTCTCCATTTATCATGAAGTTGCTTACTGACCCAGTTGTAAGGATTTTTGTTTTGTTGATGTTGAGGTGCAATTCATACTGAAGGTTATGTTCTTTGGTCTTCATCAGTAAATATTTAAAATCTTCAGTTTCAGCAAGTAGAGTTGTGTCATCACATAATGCAGGTTGTTAATGAATCTTCCTCCAATCCTGATGTCATATTCTTTTTCATAAATCCCAGATTCTTGGATTATTTTGCACACCATAGAGATTGAAGAGGTACAGTGAAAGTATACTGCCTTGAAGCACACCTTGCCTGACTTTAAAACAAGCAATGTTTTCATGTTCTCTTTGAACGACTGTATCCTAGTCCATGTACAAAGTCCTCATGAGTACAATTAAGTACTCTGGTTATTTCCATTCTTTGCAATGTTATCCATAATTTGTGGTGATCCACACTGTCAAATGCCTTTGTATAATCACAAAACAAACAGAAATCTTTCTGGTATTCTCTGTTTTTGGACAATATCCATCTGACAAGAATGATCTCTTTGGTTGACACCCGCTTCTAAAACCAGCTTGATTTTCCCGCTATTTTCTGTCAATATACTGTTGAGGTCACCTTTCAATGATCTTCAGCAAAACTTTACTTGTTTGTGATATTAATGATATCATTCCATAATTTCCACATTTGTTTGGGTCTTTTTTCTTGGGAATAGGCACAAATATGGATCTCTTCTAGTCAGTAGGCTAGGTAGCTTTTTTCCAAGTCTCTTGGCATAAACAAATGAGCATCTCCAGTTCTGCATCTGTTTGTTGAAACATCTCAGTTGGTATTTCATCAATTCCTGGAGATTTGTGTTCTACCAACTTTTGCAGTCCAATCAACAGTAATTATCAGTGCATCTTGATTGCATGTTCAATCAATTTCAGACTACAGAAGCTGGTAAAAATCTTCCACTTCTTCATTTGTGACCTTGGTGGTGGGTGCTTAAATAATAGCCATATTAACTGGCCTTCCTTCTAGGCATATGGGTATTATTTATCACTGAGAGGATTATACTTCAGGACAGATCTTGAGATGTCTTTTATGATGATAAGTGCAACCCCATTTCTGTTTAAGTTGTCATTACTAGCATAGTCGAACATATTATCTGATTCAAAATGGCCAATACAGATCCATTTTAACTTGAGCTAACATGGACTTATAATTCTGGCAGAGCAAGACAAAAGTTGACAAAAGCCTGACTTGTTAATTCTGGAAGATTCATTCAGGACTACCCATGTTCCTCCAGCTCCCTTGCCAATCTCACCTCTGCCTATGTTCCATCCACTGCTTTGAGCCACTTATCTTTTACTTGTTTCTTTTGTCTTCTGTTCTTAATCTTTGATTCCATAGTTGGATTCCTCTCTCTAGATCTGGCATTGCTTGGAATGTTTCAAGTCATTTTGACCCTTGAGGCTCTCTTGCATAATCTGATCCCTTTTTCCAATGCTGAAGGTCACACCTAAGAATTATCTGGGCCTGAATTTTCCTTGCCTAAGTGACTAAGTATATATAGCCATACCACCCTGGCATTTATTTTATCAGATCTTGGAAGCTAAACAGAGTCAGGCCTGGATAGTCCTTGGATGGGTGACCATTTAGGAATACAAGTGCAATAGGCTTGGGAGAAGGGCCTGACAGCCCACTCCTAAAATAATAAGCCATCAAAAAATCTATCAAAAGCAGAGAAGCAATGATAATAGTGCTGGGCATGACACAGTCTCAGATAATGTTTCATTCTGGTGTGTATAGGGTCACTGTGAGTCAGACCTGACTTCATGGCATCTACCAACAATAAGGGACTCAGTGTTTGGCACTATATGCTTAAATACATAACCTAAAGTTAAATATAACCCCACTTTCCCTTTACACCTGATTTTCTGATCTGTATATTGTTACATTATGCCTCTGACAAAGTTCATTCAAAACTGAAGGAGCATCTATCCGGGTTTTGTGAATACTTTGGATAATACCTCTGCCTCTTTAGAAAGTTGTCTACTACAATTAGCCTATTGATTATTTTTGATATTGAATTTTCTCAAGATTGACAGAAACATCACTAAATGAACATATTTTATTTTCTGTAATTTTCTTCACAATTCCTAAGCACAGATAATTATTTCAATTTACTTCTAGTGTCAGTTGCCTTAATTCATAACAAATACTTCATGTTAACTAGCTAACCTATACTCAGAAGTATACTTTTGAATCTGGTACTGCGAGTGCTTAAGCTATAGTATTTCTAATTAATATCAAAAGTTTCTGTGATTAACAGAATAGAATGGATGGTAGAAAATTATTTTGGCAAAACTTTTCAATGTTCAAAAATGCAAATTGATTAGAAATATTTTCAAAGTGTAAGCAACCTTGCATAAACAGGATATTAATAGCTCTAGAGCCCCTCACCCTTGCTCTTGAGATGGTGGTAGGCTTGATTTCAAAAGTATTTGAAATCCATCTATAGAGGTATAGGGTTCTGGTTTCTTTACACTCACATAAAATTTTATTAAGTCCTATCTACAGTATTATAGAATTTGCCTCATCGATCCTTTCCTGTAATGTGTGCTTAGAATACCTAAAAAGACAGAGAACTGAAATTACATTAAGCAGCAGGTTTTAAAACATTCTCATAACAAACGATAAATAGAACCCTAATAATCATAAATAATATATTGGCTTAGGTTAGTTTTTAATAGTGATTTAAAAAAATACTCCAACAAAACAAAAAAGTAAATGAAAATGAATTATTTGGGTAATTGATTAATGGAGGTGCCATAGCTCAAGCCTGTAATCTTATTGGCTCTGCAGGCTGAGGCAGGAGGATCAAGAATTCAAGGTCATAGGCAGGCTGCATAACATAGCAAGATTTTGTCTCAAAAATTAAAGATTTTAAAAAAACAGGCTAGGGTGTGGCTGGGGGTATGACTCAGAGGTGGAGCACGTGCCCTGAGTTCAATATCCTCAGTAACGGGGCACGGGAAGGTAACTATTCAAGTTTTCTCTAAGCTCTAAGAATTTAGGCTATTTGTTGAAGAATAAGTAATTAAATAACAAATACTGAGATAGTTGGCTTGTACTAGCCATTAGAATGGATAAAAGTGAGAAAAATTTCAATCTGTCCTACAAATAGGAACATTTTCCTAGGAAACTCAAAATTTAGAAAGACAGCCAGCATGAGTGGCCCAGTCGGATTTTGGTTACTATAACAAATACCAGTCATAAACCAGTTCATAATGAGGAAAGGTTGATTTTGGTTCCCAGTTTGGGAGCTTTCAGTGTATGGTTTGTTAGCCTTGTTTCTTTTGGACATGTGGTGAGGCAACTCATCATCACAGCAAAGTGCATGGAGGAGGCACACCCTTCACCTCACAGCCTGAACTCAAAAATGAGAAGACTTGATGGTCCACAATTCCCTTGGAGGTCACCCAACCAATGACCTAAGTAAGACCTCCCACTAGGCACCACCTTTTAACTGGTCTACTACCTTTCAAAATTCCAGATCCAAATATAGCAGGGAGCTTATTTATTACTTATTGTATCACTGTTAAGAGCCATATATATGGCCAATAGAAGCACATTACACACTATACAGAGTATGAAAGATTATCTCAACATTCCATGAAATTCTTCAGAATTATTATAGAGAAAGGAGACACATTACTAGACTTTGGCAAAACTAAAGAAGTTTAAATAGAAGACATGCAAAGAAACAAGGCACATAAATCATGGCAAGGGTTAAGAGGGTGAAAACACAAGCTCATTTTTCTTCTTTTCTGGTGATTAGTAATATTTTATAATGGAAAATTCTGAACTGTTTCATAGCAATGCATGACAAAATACTTATCTGCAGGCTTCTTCTTGTTGTTAGGTGCTCTAGAAGCAGGTCCACATCATAGTGATCCTAGGTACAACAGAATGAAACACTACCTGACTGTGACCCAGGCACACAATCTTTTTATTTTCAAACCTATTATTGCTGCCATTGTGTCAATTCATCTAGTTGAGGGTCTTCTTTTTTTCATTGAACTGCCACTCTCCCAAACATGATGTCTTTCTCTAGGGATTGGTCCCTCCTGACAGCATGTCCAAAATATGTAAGGCACAGTCTAGCCATCCTTGCTTCCAAGGAGCTCTCTGGTTGCATTTCTTCTAGGACAGATCTGTTGGCCCCTTTGGTAGCCAATGGCATATTCAGTATTTGTCTCCAGCACCATAATTCAGATGTATCAATTCTTTTCCTATCACCCTTATTCAACTTCCAGCTTTCACAACCATATGATGCAACTGAAATTACCATGGCACGATTCAGGCACACCTTTAAAGGTCTTCAGAATGACAGCTTTACTTTTCAACCCTTTGAAGAGGTCTTTTGCAAGAGTTTTTTCAAATGTAATGTGTTTTTTGATTTCTTGGCTGATTCTTCTGTTGTTGTTGATTGTAGAACCAAGTGAAGCAAAATCTTGGACAACCTCAATCTTTTCCTTAAGTTTATATATTTTTAAATCAAAGTATTTATCATCCTTATAAATATATCATTATTATTGAAAATTTGCCTTATCTGAATATAAAAGTCAAACCATAAAACTAATAAAAGAAGATATGAGACAATGTACTTGTGACTCTTCGATTAGGAAATATTTCTTAATATTACCCTACTCCCAATCTCAAATAACAAAATGTAAAGGGAAAGTTTGATGATTCTATTTTTATACTAATTATTTGCTATTTAACAATCAACAATTTCACAGGAAAATTAATATATAAGAGTTTACTATCTAGAATACACCAGTCACTTCTTTCTTTATAAAAACACCTAGTATTCTAAGAGGAAAATGGATATAAAGTGGTATAAAGAAAAAACTTGCATGAAGCAAAAACTGACTAATGTTCAATAGTAAAGAGATATTCTATTTCATTAATATCCAGATAAATTAGGATAGAAAATGGTAACATGCTATTATATTCCTTAATATGTAAATAATAAAGTCTTATAATATCAATTCCTAGTGAGACAAGAAGACTAAGGCTCCTCATCCATTACTGCTTAGAGCTTTATCTGGACCAGAAAGTCTAGGGCACAAACTCCAGTGTTGATAAAACCAAGTATGTATTTAATCTACTATGCATAGGTTTACCAAGTTATGCAGCAGAGGAACTCCTACAACTTATGAGGATCATAGTATGATTAAATTAACCACAGGGTTAATCAATGTGTCAAATACTTGGAATCAAGCTAAGAATGTATCTTGGGAAGTGAAAATATATGTAAAGAAGGAGTCAGAAGTTATGAACCAGATTGACAGAAGCTCAATTAAACATAAAGAAATTATTAGGAGTAGGAAATGCCAATTACACTGATTTGATCAGTGCACACTGATATACATGGGTTGAAATACAACTGTATATGTACCCCATTAATACATATAATTTTTACATGTTAATGAAAAAGTTAACCAAATAAAAATAAGTTAAAAACAAAAAAACAAGTACTGGTAAAAAGTAAAGGGTAATTGAATGGAATTGAAAGGTCAAAAGCATTTATACAAACTAAACACATGCCTAAAATAGCATACATTTATACATATACATACATCTTTACATAC
>VMDO01017788.1:0-43948 GCA_007922755.1 Pedetes capensis
CATCAAAATAGACCAAATTCAAAATAAGAGTTATATCATGTATATGTTTAGGGTATAGTAGATTATAAAATACATACCAAATAAAAAACAAGTAATAAGCTGAAGAAGCTACATATAGAAGGAAATAAACCAAATGAAGGAGATAGAGTAGATGTATCATGATAAAAGTTGGAATTATCCTAATAGAATATAATCCAATCCATTCCACAAACACAAGTAAATTTTATAATACATAGACAATTTCTTAGGAAAACATTATCTAGGAAAATTGACTAAAGAAGAAGTATATATAATCAAAATTTATGGGAGGAATAAAATAGTAATCTATCCTCTTCCAAAGTCACCAAAAAATGATATCCTGAGAAAAGTGTATCAGGCAGATAATTTTTGAAATTGAAAGTTTTTCAAATCTTGAAAAGGATGAACCTTTTTTTTTCTTTACAAAGTGTCACAAGCTTGCTATTCACAAAAATTAGCTCAAGAAAACTATTACAGGCCAAGTGCAGTGGCACATAGCTGTAACTCAGGTGACTCAGGAGGCAGAAGCAGGAGGATCACAAGTCTGAGGCCAGCGGCAGCCTACGTAACTTAGTGAGACCCTGTCTAAAGATGAAAAGTAAAGAAGTGAGCTGGGGGGTGCAGCTTAGTGGTACAGCACTTGCAATACACAAACGAGGCACTGGGTTCAACTCTCCAGTACTATGAGGAAGAGGAGGCAGGGGAGGGGGCACAGGAGGGGGGAGGAGAAGGAGGAGGAGGAGAAAAATACATTAAAGACTTGTATTTATCAATGGTGCACTCTACTTCTTTCAGAACCATCCTAAGTTTTACTTTTAAAACTTCTATACCTCAACCCACTTCTGCAGAGTCAGAATCTTTGGGATGAGTGAGAATGAGGAGGTGGGCAGGATCTATGTCAAGGGAGTTATGCCCTTTTAAGGGGTTTTTTAATATGTTTGCTGCATGATTCCAATGTATGCATATTAAAATTTGACATCATAGCTATAAACAAATTTAAATAATAAAAATTGCAGTGTGGATTCTGTAAAATGTAAATAAAACAAATCGTAGGAAAAGCCCTGGAAGAATACATAAGAAAATAGAAATAATGACTGTCTCTACACAGTACTGAACGGAATTCTCAAAGAACTCCAAGAAATTATCTTTGCTTTACGTAGTATACCATATTAACATAATCTGTGATATTATTATTATTGGCTGTTCCTCAGTTGAGGCTTGGAAAATATGTTTTTATACTGGAATCTTTTATAATAATAGTGATTTTTACTTAATTTCAAGTGTGTAAAATAGACTGAAAGAAAACATTCTTGCATTTCAGTGGATTAATGTTATGTAAGGGAGAAAAATACTAGCACTTTGTAGACTTTATAATATGCCAGATATGATTTTTTTCATTCCCATTTTGTAGAACTAGAATCAATAATGATCTATGTAAATTGAATTAAGTCTAATGTCAAAAATGACATTTAAATGCCTTTTCTAATTCCAGTTTTTAAATTTTCCCATTATGCTTAAGTTTGTACCAGCAAATGTGAAATCTGAATGTATTATTGATTGTATGGTATTATTTCATAACTAAATGGAACATTTAACACGGTCAAATGCTGTGAAGTATCTTGACATAAGTATGCTGAATATTTCCCTTATCAATAATTATTTCAGACTTTGCTTCATGTGTCCCCAATGCAGGTTTTATGTGCCAATCTGTTAGTATGCCTTGATAACTCAGACAGTGGCTAAAGCTAAGAAGAATGGATAATGCTCTCTGAACTATTTGTAGTATGCCATTCACATCAACTGGATGGTCCATGATAGGGAAAACTGCACTCACTTTGCTTATTACTTCATTATTGTTTGCAAATTGGGCATCACAGTTTAGTGATATATTTATCTTCTTTGCTAACAGGCTTGGGTATAATTTCCCTGCTTCTATCACATTGTAGTAAATATAATATTTTACTACCTGCTGGGTGGTTAGAATCATTACAGATAACCCAGTTTGTGAATGTTATGTTTACAGTAAGGATTGAGGGCACCTATAATTTGAGCAAGGCGTAGAGATGGAATGGGGGGGATTTGCTCTAAAATCACAAAAATATTTAAATTATTATAAAGAGTAGGAAAAACTAGCATTACCATTTTGACTACATTCATTGCTTCCTGGGATCACAAGTCCTTGGAGAAATGATTTAGAAGTCAATTATAAAAAAATGAGGACATTAACGATTGAGAAGACAAAAAAGATTGTAATGCCAATGAAAGAATAGGTAGATGTTGGTTTAGAAAATACAAAGACTGATTCTGTGTTTTAGAGAGCAGTGGCAGACATGAGAGAAATGAGGTTGACGATGTCAAGGCATATTACTCCAGAGGGCATGACATGGTATTATTTTTATGAGCAGAGGCCATGTCATGTAACCCTGTATATTGGTGAAGGATTTGTAGGAAGTCTCTTGAGTACACATGGGCTTCCTGACTACAGTGGACTGTGTTCATAAGTACAGTTCTCTGCTCTCCCTCTCTCAAATATTCAACACAATCTTGATCTAAAGAGCCATGAGGCCACCAGAAGAGTCACATGTGTCAACATAGCCATTGAGGATTGACTAGCCATCATGTATTCTTATCTAGGAATATAGTAAGGGACATGGGAGCAGCAAACTTGAAGACATCACATGGTTTAAGTTAATAAGATTTAGTAGTTAGGAATGTCTATATGAATCACTATAAGTACAGCATTGTATACGAAATTTCCTTGAATCTTAAAGTCTAACAAAGTAAGAATTATTTTCCATAGTTTATAAATAAGCTCAGAGAGATTAAGTATACCACAGACAATAAGAGAGAGGATTCAAAGTGAGACCTGTTTTTAGCAAAAGACTATGTGTATTACATTCCTTCCCCCTGGCATACCCCTTTAAGTGAATTATTCCATCAAGCTTCTTGATATTGAAATAAACTTATCAAGTGCATGTAATCACTTAATTCTCACAAGATTACCATATATTTCAATCTCTGATGTAAACTTCCATAAAATTTTAGCATTCATTTAATGCAACATATTTCAAAATACAGATTAGATTGGTCATAATTCAAACTAATTTTTCCCATTAAAAACTATTACAGGCAGCAAAAAGAATCAACATTATCTGTTTAAACCTAATATGCATGAATATAAATATCATGAGATCAATATTAGTTGAAGATTGCAATCTTAATGACATAATTGAAGCACAAAGCAATGTACAAAATGCACTTTACCTTGTAACATATTTATTTTCATGACTTTCCTAACATTTTAATCACATAAATTTAGCCAATAACACGCAAGTCACAATCCTGATTCTCAAGTAAACCCTTTCCATCTATACTACTGAACGTTCAGTCCTTGATTATTATGGTTAGATCTCTGTTAATACACAAGTCACATATGAGAATAGAAATGCCTTTTTTTAACTCAGCAAATGTGCCTATTTATTAAGCTAATTGAGCTAGGGGACATACATGATATTGGTTTACTCACCTTCAGGATATTTGCTTTCAAAAATGTTTGAAATTTGTTTAAATCACCTACTTTCCTAGTTATAATTTTATACTGTTTATAAAATGAGAAAAATACAGAAAGAAAATAAAAACCATCTATGACTCTAACTCCAAGGAGAATGACTTCTATGTCATGTTTTCACCAGTGTGTATCTATTTAATATAGTGTTCCATTTAGAGGCAATACACCTGCAGGTACATATACGATAATATGCATTTATAAGTGAAATAACATTGCCCTAAAAACTTTGCCTGAAAATTTCAAAGGATTAAATGATGAGCATAGATCCCAGAGGCAAAGCAGACAGAAACACGTATATACCAGTGGACTTGTTGCCAGAATTTTAGGGCAAAACTCTCCCTCTAGGAGTCCCAACTGCAACATGTATGTCAGTTTGTCATGCTGTGGGGGCTTGTGTGTTGCTATGATGCTGAAAGCTATGCCACCTATATTTCAGACAAGAGCAGGGCCACCCATGGTGGACAGGTTTTAGCTGAGCTTCCAGACTAACATAGACTGGAGAGAAGGGCCTGGCAGCCCACTTTCTGAACAATTAGCCATTGAAAACCATATGAATAGCAAAGAAATACTGTCAAATATGTTGTTGTTAGGTGCCCTCGAATCAGGTCCAACTCACCCTGACCCTATGTACAACAGAACAAAATACCCTCCTGACGCTGTGCTGTGCCCAGCACTATGTCAGTACCTCTCTGCTATTCATAGGGTTTTCAATGTTTGATTGTTTTTTATGGGATTGTTTCGAGAGTGGGCAGCCAGGTCCTTCTCCCATTTTTGCAGTGCCGGGGGCTGAACCCAGAACATAAAGCAGCACTCTACCAACTGGCTTAACCTTGGCCCCCACCATGAATTATAGTGCTGGAAAATGAGATCCCTTTCCCCAGGCTGGGAGGCATTTAAGAAACAACTAAGGAAGAGCTGCCTTCTCAAAGTAGAGCTGACCTTTATGGTAGGAATGAAGTAAAGCCCATGGGACCTCCTTTTACTGATGTAGGACTACTCAAAATGAGAAGAAACTGGGTGGCTGCAACATTGGGCTCAAACATGAAAAGATTGTGTGCCATGCTGAGTACTGCTTTGTTCTATCATGTATAGGGTCACTATGAGTTGGATCCGACTCAATGGCACCCAACAACAAACCACAGGGAATCCCAATAGACTACTCTTGGCCATCAGTGTCATTGTGCTAATCAAGGAGATGAATACTGGTTGAAAGACCTAGAAAGATTTAATCAATGTGACCAGCTGGGGAAGAACAAACACAGGAGTTCAATGACCCCAACTCCATCTTCAAGCAGGAATTTTGTCAATTTACAGTGAAGGAAAACAAATGGAGGTTAGGTATACACAGCTAACAGAGCAGGTAACTTTGGTCAGGCCAGTGGTATATCTGACCATTAATTCAGTTCTGGTTCTGCAAGGGGGTCTGTAGAAGTTATCATCACTGTCATCACTTGAGGGTTGATGGAGGCAACTTGGTTCCCATGGGATGATTACTCCTGTTCTGGGGTGCAGCCTCATCATTATAGGTAATGTCCTTATTTGGGGGTGATCTTATCATGGGGTGGTCTATCCTGCAAGGCTCTCTGTTGCTTGGGGATAGTTTCAGTCCCTTGTCATAAAGATGTTTATCAATCAGTGTTGTTATTCCTGGAAACCAAGGTAACTGGGGAAGAAGGTGAGTCCAGAGGAAAGAAGTTAATGAGGAAAAATAGAGCCACAGAGGGACAAAATGTAGTTAGTTAGGCTGGTGACTGTTGGCTTCTGTTAGAATTACTTATGGCTTACACATGGAGGGGAGGAAAAGAAAGAAATCATGTGCTTACCATAGGTTTCTGCTGTAACCAAGTACATTGATGGTGATATCACATACCAGGAAGGGGAAGTCTGATGGTTAGGACAGATTTTGGAGTGCAAATTTAGATATCTACAACATGGAAATAACAAACTAGGAGCTTTGGCTCCCAGAAGAGAAATATATTGAAAGTATAAAGTTGCTAATCATATGCATTTGAGTGATATAAATGTATGAAAATGAATTACATCAACTTGGGTAAGAATGTAGAGGAAAGAAGGGATGCTGACAAAATATATTAAGAATGATGGCCCAGTGAATGAGAAGGAAAATTTAAAAAGTGTTTTCATAAAAGACAGGAGTATTTCAAGAAAGACCAAAAGAAGTTCAAGATCTTTGAATACTCCTGACAGCTCAAGTGAAAGGATAAAAGGGTGGTCACGATCAAATTTCACAACAGAGATTGTAATGGTCATTATCAACGCATATAGTTTTACCGAAGCAGAAACTATATTGAAGGGAATGAAGAAAGGAAAAGCACTTTCAGCACTAACTACATTGAATGCTAGATAACCTGGAACTGTTCTTTCTGATAATAACCTAATATTATTAAATAAAATTATAAAAGTTATGTAAAATGAAGAATGAGTTCCAAGGACATTTGATGCAGGAGGCACTCTAGTGGTCATGATGATGGAACTAAATTATGAGTTATAAAACTATGAGATGGCTACAGTTTCTGCGTGTGTGTGTGTGTGTGTGTGTGTGTGTGTGTGTGTGTGTGTGTGTGTTCATGTTGAGAGAGAGAGAATGTGTCAGTCTCAATAATATAAGAGCTTGGGTCTAGGAAGTAAGGATCTCATACACAGCCAGAATATTTTAAGTAAAAAAAAAAAATTAGAAATCATCTGCTATCAGCAAACAGGTAACAAAACTATTTATTTGTTTATTTGTCTCAGCATCAGTTTTTGTATCAGAAAAATATAAATCCTCTGGATTTTGTACCCAGAGGCCTAAGCCAAGCCTTGCAGAGATTTGTGTTTCAACTTCACTAATTATTATGTATGTCAGAAACAAGAGGAGGGTAGAGTTGGTGATTAAATTCAGATTCTATTAAGATACACAGGTTGATTAAAATTATCAGTGATAATAACAAATGTAGAGATGAACAACTATTATAACAGAAATCGAACTGGGAAATAAAGCAAAAACAAAAAAGATACAAAAAGAAAACCACAGTAAATCAAAAGTGAGAAAATGGAAGATAGAAAACTAAATCCAAGCACATCAATAAATAATACAAGTTAATTAAAAACCATAAATTCTTATGTGATACTAATACCAAATAAGATCTAGTTGCATACTTCTTGGAATAATTTCAAAACCTAAAGAAATAAATGATGAAAGTAAATTGATAGGAAAAGCTATAAATAAAATAAGTCAAGGCTAGCTGTATAAATTTTAGACTTAACTTAAACTTATAATTTAGTTACTTCATTTGAAGGAAAGGGATATTACATTGATAAAAATGTTTAAAAATCTGAATGCATATGAATTTGGATATTATTTTATTCAAATATAAAAAAATAAAATTAGTTAATATTACCATGATAAAAATATAGAATCCCGCTAGGAAAGCTTACTTAAGTAAATGATAGCTAATCAAGATTTGTGTGTATGTGTATATGTGATTAGCAAAATTAACAAGTATTTGGATAGCAGAACTATTGTTTGCCTTAATAAGTACATAGATGTGGATATATAAACATGTACTCAGTAATAAGTGAATGCTCATTTTATAGAAACATGAAGTACTTACCAAAATTTACTTTTATTAGGCCACAAAGAAAATAGTGACGATACAAATTAATATGTATCTACAGACCAAATTCTGCATCAGATCTTCCTATCCTCCAAACCTCCTTAGCAAAAGAACAAAAACATGATAAAGGAAAAATGCTAAATATTTGGAAAGTCTAAAACCATTTATGGGTTAAAAAAGATAATATTTTGGGCTTTAAATACTTATTGTTGCTGTTGTTGTTGTTAGGTACCCACTAGTCTGGTCCAACATGTAGTGACCCGACATATAACAGAAGGAAACACTACTGAACATTGTGCTATGCCCTGCACTATGTCAGTACTTTTCTGATGTTCATAGGGTTTTTAATGTCAGATTGTATCAAGATTGTATTAGGAGTGGGTTGCCAAATTCTTCTCCCAGTTATGCTGTGCTGGGGTCAAACTCAAGGCCTCAAATAGCATACAGCAGCACTCTACCAGCTGAGCTGAATTTGAATAACTTGGAGATAATCAAGACTTCGTGGAAACATGTAAGGTAGAAAATAGAGGGAAATGTATAACTATAATTTATAGTAGAAAATCTGAAGGACTTAAAATTAATGAGCTAACCATTTAAATATAGAACTTAGAAAATGATCAAATATAAACTAAAGATGGGGCTAACAGAAATCAGAAAACAGAAACAATGAAACTATTTGGATGATCAAGTAAACTAAAATATCATTTTTTGAATATACTCATATATAGACAAATATGTTAAGATTGATAAGGAAATAGCAGGGGGGCATGAATAAGTGACATTGGGATGGAAAAGAGAACAGAGCTGTAGTGAATTAAAAAAGGTAATAATATATCTTTTTTCCCTTTTCAAAATTTAAATATAATGAACATGTTCTAGGAAACGTGCACCTGGAAACAAATGATCCAAAAAAGAAAAAAAAAAAACTGAATAGAAATTTTGCCATTATAGATTTTGATTCTGTAGTGAAAACCAACTCATGAAAAAAACCCACAAATATATTACCAAGCTTAGAGAGTTTTACGGAAATGCACTTCCAAACACTTAAGACATGTTGTTGTTGCTAAGTGCCATCAAGGCGGGTCCAACTCATAGTGACCCTTACAGGGTTTTCAATGGCTGATTGCTTCAGGATTGTTTTGGGAATGGACTGAAACATCCTTCTCCCATATTTTAGACATAGGAAACCTTAATGCAAAATGAAATGTTCCAGGGAATATACTAAATATCTGAGACTTTCAAAAATATTTGGAGTTTTCTTAGTTTAGTTTCCATACTGGGTAATCCAAATCTGCAAATAAAACATAAACAATTTAGCAGCTGACTAATAAATGTTCTCTGAAATCAGTACACATCATAGCTAGCAACTTAATATTTCATAGTAATAACCCTTCTTAAATATTTTCCTGGTGTAATTATATACTGTTATTGGTAGGTGCTGTTGAGTAGAGTCTGATTTATAGTGACTTTATATACCTCAGATCAAAATACTTCCTGATTGTGTGCCAGGCACACGATCCTATTTATGTTCAAGCCCATTGTTGCAGACACTGTGTCCATACATCTTGTGGAGGGTTTTCCATTTTTTCATCGACCTGCCACTCTCCCAAACATGATATCTTTCTCTACAGATTGATCTCTCCTGAGTACATGTCCAAAATATGTAAGATGCAGTCTGGCCACTCTTGCTTCCAAAAACACTCTGGCTGCATTTCCTCTAGGACAGATCTGTTGGTTCTTTTGGCAGTCCATGGTATATTCAATAGACATCTCCAGCACCATAACTCAAAAGCATCAATTCTTTTCCTGTCTCTCTTGTTCAATGTCCAGCTTTCACAACCATATGATGCAACTGAGTTTGTCTTCAATGTGACCTCTTTACTTTTCAGTACTCCAAAGAGATCTTTTGCCACAGCATTTCCCAGAGCAATGCATCTTTTGATTTCTTGACTGCTGCTTCATGGGAATTGATTACAGAGCCAAGCAAAGCAAAATCTTGGACAACCTCAATCTTTTCTCCATTTATTGTGAAGTTGCATACTGACCCAGTGGTAAGGATTTTTGTTTTGTTGATGTTTAGTCGGAACCCATATGGAAGGCTATGATCTTTGATCTTTATCAGCAAGTGTTTTAAATCCTCTTCATTTTCAGCAGAGTGTGTCATCTGTGTAACGCAGGTTGTTATTGAGTCTTCCTCCAATCCTATGTCATATACAAAATATCCAGAATATAGGAAATGGGGAAGTGCCGGGAGCCAAGACCATAAGTAACTTTTTACAAGATACCCTGATGAAAAGGTGCAGGGTGTGGTGAAAATAGCAAATATTGAGCCACAGGGCATTGTGACTTTGAATTGAAATTACCATCTGAAAGCGGCTGTCAGGGTTACAGGAGAAGCTGAAGACTTCTAAAGAATCACCTGGCTCCTGTGACTTTCTTGCCCCTCCCCTCCCCCTCCATGTGTATTTAAGCTATAGCACAACATTAAAGACTTTGGAGCTTGATCAGACAGCCTGTCTTGCTCTCATCCTTCGTGGCTCTTGTCTCTCTCTCTCATTCATTCGCCCCTTACTCTCGGTCCCTGTTGAACAGCCCCGCGGGCCGGGGCAGGGAAGTACTTCCTAACTCAGTTTCTGGAAGCTGTACAACCATGACATCAAAACAAACAAATGAACAAGAAAAACAAACAAACAAAAAAACCCAGCCAAAATAAAAGAGAATGCAAAAGCCAGAATCTTGTTTAAAAAGGAAAAAATCATCATAACCAAGTAGAATTTTCTCTAGCAAAGTATATTAGAATTAATGCCAAATGTTAAATAGGCCTGAACTTTCCATCTGGCATCATACCTTGAAATCATCAGTGAGATTGAGACTAGTTTTCCATATGTTGCTCAGCCCAACGTCAACTCTCATGCCTGCCTCTACCCTAGAGGGGTTTAATGTGTATTTTTGGATCTTGTTTGTTCATATTTTGTTCTAAGCCTCATCCTGTGTAGTCCAAAATATGAATGACATATAATCAATATTCACTTATGACTAAATTATATGATAATGATTAAGTACACTCATGTCATAAAAGATGATCAATGCAAGGCTTGGTGCCTGGAGCTTCCCTGGTTTTAGCACTATAAGCCTAGATTCTGGGAATCCTCTCATTGTTAGGCAAATGAGGATGCTTAGTCATCCTGGAATGTGCCTGTGTGACTGTTGATGGTAGGACAGAGCTGGGGAGACAGAATAGACCTAAGAAAACAAAGGAGCCAACAACATGAATTCCTCTGCCTAAGACTCAAAAGTGAGAGATACTGACACAAAGTGAGGAGCACATTATATTAGGTGTCCACAGACACCTAATATATGTTAGTCTTCATTTTTAGCCAGAGAAAAGAAGGAATGAATCAAAATAAAGAAAGGAATGACCGCTTTTTGATGTAGCAGTGGACACTTTATCCCTACTTATCAAAGTTTCTGCACCTCAGAAGTTCAGGATTCAGAGATCTGGAAAGAAGGGGTTTCCCTGATGATTGATACTGGCCTTCACTGATTTATGTATTTAAAATACCTGCTATTTTCTGTAATGAAAATAACTCTAAAATTGAAGGCATCTGTTCCTACATTCCTACATCCTATTAGATAATTGGGCTGGGATTTAGCTCAGTTGGTAGAGTGCTGAGCTGCAGTCTCTGAGGTTCCGAGTTCAATTCCCAGCACCGCAAAAATGGGAGGACATGGCAATCCATTCCCAACACAATCCGGAAACAGTCAGCCATTGAAAACTCTATGAAGGTCGTTATGAGTCGGATACCGACTCGATGGCACCTAACAACAACAACAATTAGATAATTCTTTCAAAAAATTCTCACTGGCTTAAATCACCTTGATTGAGTTATGGACTGAGACAATTCATCAGGTGACAACTGCATTTGCAGAGAGAAGGAGGACACAGAGTGAAGCTGTCAGAGATACAAGCTAACACAATGCAGTATTAGATACTCACTATGAAATGTCTAAACTGCTAGCACCTAAACTATTGGCCTCGGTGAGATCTAGAGTCACTAACACTTTCTCTGTTACCCTACTAACTCATTCTCCCATTTGCAGGAAGAGAAAGACTATGAAATTAAAATCTTTCACCACTTTCCAGCTTTAGGGAGTGTTGGTGAGAGAAAAGACCCTTATCCTGAGAGGTCAGTCTGTTCTTACTTAACAAGAAGAAAGATTCAGGGAGCTGAATAGAGTATGGTGTTATAGGTAAAAAAGATGGTTTACCAACACTCATAGATTAGAAACCAGCAGAGTGAGCTCTTTAGGTAAAGTAGGTTCTAAGACTGTGGGGCACAATTATATTCAAATATAAAAATCAATTTATTCTCAGGCCAATTATATTAAGTACGGTTACGAAGTGATGTGACAGGTCTGCAAAAACATGTTGGAAAATATATGCCAAGATAAACATCTCTGTGAAAATCTTTACTTTCTTCAATGGTATTACTATGTACCAGAATTATCTTTTGAGAAAAATCCATCAGATTTTAACAGTTGTCAAAAAGTAAAACGCCAAATGTTAGTACATCCTTCTTGAATTCCTCTGTTGATATTCTTAGGATCCCCAGGTCAAGCCTGACCAAATCTGCCTCTGTATAATTATTCAGTGTAAAGCAGAGTTTTTCAGTGTCAACACTCTTGACACTTGGAGTTGGATTATTTTTTGTTGTGGAGAGTTAGGCGTTCTCTTCATTACTGCATATCTAGGAACATCTGTGGCCTCTATACCTTCTACATAGTAGCATACACTCTATCCCTTGGTTGTGATAACCAAAAATGTTTCCTTGGGGACAAATTCATTCCTGTTTGCAAATCGCTGTTGTATTAGAATAACTTTTTCCATTAAAAAAAAAAAAACATTAAAAAAGTCACCACTCTGACTAGGCAGTAGTGACAGATCTGGTGTTGAGAGAGCTGAACACTTAAAAATTATAAGAAATTTATTTTCATTAGGTTCAGAAACACTTACTTAGAATAAAGTAAATCACTACAAATTATAAACTTTATCTGACATATACCATACAAATTACAAACCTAAAAGATATTATTTTTGTTAATTTTTATCCTGGCACATTTTATAATACACTATGTTTTATATCGGAGGTAGCATATTTTATCTTTTGCTTGTATCATTTCATATGCCAATAATTTTGTTATATTGTTTGCTATAGAGATAATAGAAAAATAAGTAATATTTCCCTTTAGTGGATATTTTCCATAATCTAGGTATTTTAGAAGTCCATAGCCTTAAGATATATTCACACTGCACAATGACCTCTCACTTTGCATTTATCTCATAATGGTGAGTGAGCCAGCACTGCAGGTAGAAGAATTCCTGACACTCATTCCTATATCAGTATGGCTAACAGTAACTTAATTATACACATAAGGAAATGGAAACCATCATGGATATTTACTGCTTTGACATGTACCAAATATTTTTCTCCTTCTTTTGGTAACTAATTTTCCTTTCATGAGGAGAATCTGTTCCATGTGATTTAGACATAATCTATAGTCATAAGATAGGTACATAACCCAGGACATGAAAATCAATCAAAATGCTGTGCTCAAATGGCAAAAGTAACTGATAGGCAAAGGTTGCAAGTTCAGAACATTGGAAATTGGAGGGTCCTAATAAATAAAATGCCTATAACCATATCACCGTGGCATCGGATCCCTTCAGATCTCTGAAGCTAAGCCAGGTTAGACCTGGCTAGTATTTGGATAGGAGATGGCCTGGGAACACCAGGTGCTGTAGGCTTGGGAGAAGGACCTAGCAATCCACTCCCAAAAACCAATCAGTCATTGAAAACCCTATGAATAGCAGAGAAGCATTACAATAGTGTTTTGTTTGTTGTACAAAGGGTTGCTATGAGTCAGACACTGACTCTACAGCACCTAACAACAACAATAATATGTAAAACATCCTTTCTATCTAGGTTCAAAACCAGAAAAGAGATTGTTGTTGTTGTTAGGGGTCCTGACTCACGTCAGAGTCATAGTGACCCGTATACAGTTTTCAATGGCTGATTATTTCAGGATTGACTTGGGAATGGATTGCCAAGTTCTTCTCCCATTTTGCAGTGCTTGGAATCAAACGGACCACAGAGCAGCACTCTATGAATTGAGCTAAATCCCAGCTCCTAAAAGAAGAGATAGAACATAAAGTTATTCCTTTTATCTCATGCCTAACCCCAGAACAGAGTATATCAGGAGAAAGAGAGAAGTCAGGAACATTACCATCATTTAGACACACTGAATTCTCACACTTTGAAAATCTTTTAAAGTTTCTAAATAACATACATTCAACAACACACCAATCACTCACCTCCTCTCACTTTAATGGATGGCCCCAAATTTACCATATACACTTTTTGGCACTAAGACAATTTACTTAAATGATATTTGCATGATTGTCTATGTATTAAAATGAGACTGTGTGATCTAATTTACATGTCACTATCCAGGAAATAAAGCTATCCTCTTCTTGCCACATTATGCTTCAGTTATCTAATCAAAGAATGACAGCAATATGCATGCATAATTGATTAAAATTGAGCCTTCATGGCAGGCTACCTTAAAATATCCCTTTTATGATCTTTGTGTAGGGAACACTTCTCCAAGCTCTCTTTCTATTGACCCCATCTGATTACAAAGGCAACATCAGCACCAATCTGATTAGAAAGGCAACCATCAGCATTTGTTTAGTCAGTAAGCAAGTAACTTAGATACCCACTCTATATGGAATCTAAGTTAGGATGTATTCTGGGCTTTTTTTTTTTTTTCCTTGTCTTTGCTTTTCTTGTCAGAAGTGTGAGAGTTTCCATATGATTTAGGCATCATATGATCAGGAACCAATTGTCGTGAAGGAAGAAGTGGAACCTGCCTTGAAGGCAGTGGCAAAACACAAGGTTCCAGGAATGTTGGGGTTTTAGCTCTAGCCCGGCTAAAGTTAGGGCCAAACCCTCAACATAAACAAAGTGGTCGATGTCGGGAAAGAAGGACCTCGGGAGACCTTCAGATGGTTGGAGAGGGACAGGGAAGGTTTATTGGGGTGCTCCCCTTATGGAGAGCAAGGAGCAAGCAGCCCCTATAGAGCAAGGCTCTATCCCTTTAAGTGCTGGCTCTAGGCCTGCAGCATGGAACGCTGCAGGCTAAGTGCTGGTACAGCTCAGCCTTAAAGGCACAGCCACAGCCGCTGATGTTTAGTTGAGGTCCGATGGTCTTGACTCTTGCGGCTCGCCTTCTTTACCCCCCTCCTTCCCAAGGATGAGAGGAGTTGGGAGGCTCTTCGTGGCTTGCTAGATGCCTTCGGCTCTTAGGGGGGCCCCTGGGCTTGATCTTGCCGGCTTGCTAGATGGTCTTGCTGGAGTAGGGAGCGCTGGTCCAGGTGATGAGGTTCAGGAGATGGTCAGAGAGGTCAGGATCGGTGGTGCTACAGGGATCATAGGGTGAAGATGGGGTCCAGGAGCCCTGTTTTTATAGGGTCCTGGAAGGGTCACATGGTGGGGTTCAGCCAATCAGGGCACACTGCTGGCAGGTACAGTGGGCAAACGGATATAACTGCCGAGTAGAGACAGTTGCTGCCTGCAAGGTGGTGAGGGGAGCCAATCAAAACTAAGGTGGTTAAGGCTGGTCAAGCTGGCCGGGGGCCATCTTTGCTCACTCGATGGGAGGGGCTGTTTTGAGTGAGTGAGATGAGCCCTGGGGTCAACTAGGAGTCAGCCCCTCAAGCTGTCATGAGGGACCCTAGCTGGGAAATATAATTTTAAAAATCCCCAACACAGGAACTGATGAAATACCAATTGTGATGCTTCAACAAACAGATGTGGCACTAGAATTGCTTACTTGTTTATGCCAAGAGATTTTGAAAGCAGCTACCTGGGCAACTGACTAGAAGAGATCCATATTTGTGCCTATTCCCAAGAAAGGGGATCCAACAGAATGCAGAAATTATTGAACAATATCAATAATATCAAATGGAAGTAAATTTTTGCTGAAGATCATTCAAAAACCACTGTAGCAGGAGATGGACAGGGAACTGACAGAAAATCAAGCCAGATTCAGAAGATGGCGTGGAAAGGACATCACTGCTGATGTCAGTCAGAAGGATATTGGCTGAAAGCAGAGGATACCAGAAAGACATCTACGTTTTCTTGACTATGCAAAGGCAATTGATTGTGTGGATCACTACAAATTATGGATAACATTGCAAAGAATGGGAGTACCAAAACACTTAAATGTACTAATAAGGAATCCACATAGACCAGGAGGCTGTTGTTCAAACAGGACAAGGAAATACTGCTTGGTTTAAACTCAGGAAAGGTGTAAGACAGGGCTGTATCCTTTCACCGTATCTTCAATATCAATACAGAGAAAATAATCCAAGATGCTGGACTTTATGAAGAAGAATATGGCATCAAGAATGGAGGAAGACTCATTAACAATCTGTGTTATGTAAATGATATACCTTTTTCTGCAGAAAGTAAAAAGAATCTGAAACATTTATTGAGCCTTCTGTAGGGACTGTACCTCGACATCAAGTAAACAAAAATCCTTACAACTGGGTCACTAACCAACTTCATGATGAATGGAAAAACGATTGATGCTGTCCAAATTTTTTTTTTTTTACCTGGTTCTGTACTGAAAATGTGGCTGGGATTTAGCTCAGTTGGTAGAGTGCTGCACTGCAGTCTCTGAGGTCCCGAGTTCAATTCCCAGCACCACAAAAATGGGAGAAGGTCCTGGCAATCCACTCCCAAGGCAATCCCGAAATAGTCAGTCATTGAAAACCCTATGAGGGTCGCTATGAGTTGGATACCGACTCAATGGCACCTAACAACAACATACTGAAGACACACGGAAGCAATAGTCAAGAAATCAAAAGACAGATTACCTTGGGAAAAGCTATTGCAAAAGACCTCTTTAAAGAGCTCAAAAGTAAAGATGTGACATTGAAGATTAAGGTGCACCTGAGTCATGCCACGATATTTTCAATTGCATCATATGCTTGTAAAAGCTGGACACTGAATAAGGGAGATAGAAGAAGAACTGAAGCTTTTGAATTATGGTTGTGGAGACAAATACTGAATATACTCTGGCCTTCCCAAAGATCCAACAGATCCACCCTAGAAATGCAAACAGAGTGTTCCTTAGAAGCAAGGATGGCTAGACTGTGTCTGGTGTATTTTGGACATGTTGTCAGGAGGGACCAATTCCTGGAGAAGGACATCATGTTTGGGAGAGTGGCTATCAATAAAAACAGGAAGATCCTCAACTATATGGATTGACACAATGACTGCAACAATGGACTCAAGCATAAAAAAGATTGTATGCCTACCACAGTGTTGGATAGTGTTTCATTTTGTTGTATATAGGCTCACTATGAGTGGGACCTGACTAGAGGACACCTAATGACAATATGTTTTTTAATCTGCACATCAAATGCTAAGTCATACTTAATTGCACACCACAGCTATCTCATTAACTGAAAATGATAACTACCATTTTCATGCTGTGCCTTTGCTATAAATGGAATTTCAGATTGATAATTATTTTTCTTTATAACTTGGAAGACTGAAGCCTGTTTCTTACTATTGAGCCATCAGTTATCAGATTAATTGTGGTTGCTTTGTGAGTAACTCAGTATTTGTTGTTGTTGTTTTGTTCATTTGTTTGCTTGTTGTTTTTTCTGTAAGTTTGAACCCAGGGCAGCACACATTGTCGGCAAGTGTTCCACCACTGTCCCAAACTCCTCAGCCTTTTTTTTTTTTTTTAAAGACATATTCTCCTTAAGTTGTATTGGCTCTTCTGGCCTTGAACTTCTGATCCTTCTGCTTCAGCCCCAAGAGTCACTGGGTCAGTGGGATTACAGCCTTTAACAATAACCTAGGTGGATGGTTTTATTTTGTTTATCCCTCTTCCACCCTGCGTCCAAGATAGACTGTCTCTTTGTCTTTAGTGTTTTGCAATTTTAATGAAATATTTTCCCCATTTATTTCCTCATGCACATTGCTATTTCTGTATCTCTTCATAAATATACTTCATTAGTTTTTAACAAATAAAATTCAGATTTCATGAACTTCATATATCTATTAGTTCTTTCTGAGATTTGATGATGCTTATTAGACTTTTCATTCTGGATCGTTTAAATTTATTTTTTTATCTTACAACTTCTTGCCCTCCTATGTATTATGGTTATTAATTCTCCCCATTGACTAGGTCATTAATTCATTTTTACCTTAACATATTTGTTGTGAACTCATCAGTTTACTTTTTCATCCCTATAATCATTTTTTCTCTAAAAGTTCCATTTGATTAATTTTTAAATCCTCAAGGTCATTTATTATAGACATAAACCACTACATCAGTTTTGGGTTTTATTTTTATATTTTGAAAAACACATGTATATTTATTTTATGTTTTATATTTAAAAACAGTTATATTCAAATCAGGTATTTTTCTAAGTAAGTAGAGTTATTTTTCTGCTGAGTCGCAGTTATGTTGGGTTATTTCCTTACTTGTCTCACAGTTTTTTGGGGTAAATGTAAATGTAATTGGTTGAACTCATAGGAATCCCTGTAGCATAAATTATGCTTTCATCTCACTGGGTCTTCCAGAGTCTAAGATATGTTACTGAATAGTTAGATCCTTTTAATATTCTAGGTTTAGAGGAAAAATGAGAGTTTTAAGTAAGGTTCCTCCATTTTGCCATGGACTTGCAGATTAGTCTTTTAATTTTTTTTTTTTCCATTTTGAGTCCATGGACTCATGAATGATAGACAAGTGGTCTCCTCTGACCTGCACTCCTTTTTTAAATTTTCTATTTTGAGACAGGGTCTTGATATGTTATGCAGGCTGCCTCTGGACTCCAATTTGTGATCTTCCAGCCTCAGCCACCAGCGTTGCTAAGAATACAGGCATGGGACACAGTGCTTGGCTCAGCTTAATCTTTTGATAATACAACATATTATACAATTATTCCTCTTTGTTGTTGTTGTTGTTGTTAGGTGCCGTCGAGTCCAATTCATAGCGACCCTATGTACAGCAGATCGAAACACTTGCCAATTCTGTGCCAGGCAAATGATCGTATTATGTTTAAGCACATTGTTGCAGACAATGTGTCTATCCATCTGGTGGAGGGTTTTCCTCTTTTGTGTTGACTTGCCACTCTCCCAAACATAATGTCCTTCCCCAGGGACTCATCTCTCCTGCCAACATGACTGAAATATGTAAGACGCAGTCTGGCCATTCTTGCTTCCAAGGAGCACTCTGGTTGCACTTCTTCTAGGACAGATTTGTTGGTTCTTTTGGCAGTCCATGGGATATTCAATAGACGTCTCCAGCACCACAATTCAAAAGCATCAATTCTTTTTCTGTCTCCCTTGTTCAATGTCCAGGTTTCACAACTATATGATGTGACTGAAAATACCATAACATGAGTTAGACGCACCTTTGTCTTCAATGTGACATCTTTGCTTTTCAATACTCTAAAGAGGACTTTTGCCACAGCTTTTCCTAGAGCAATGCGTCTTTGGATTTCCTGACTGCTGCTTCCACATGTGTTGATTATAGAGCCAAGCAAAGCAAAATCTTGGACAAACTCAATTTTTCTCCATTTATTGTGAAGTTGCATGCTGACACAGTCATAATGACTTTTGTTTTGTTGATGTTTAGTCGTAACCCATATTGAAGGCTATGATCTTTGATCTTCATCAGTAAATGTTTTAAATCCTCTTCACTTTCAGCAAGCAGTGTTGTGTCATCTGCATAACGCAGGTTGTTAATGAGTCTTCCTCCAATCTTGATGCCGCATTCTTCCTCATAAAGTCCAGCTTCTCAGATTATTTGCTCAGCGTATAAATTGAAGAGATAGGGTGAAAGTATACAGCCCTGATGCACACCTTTCTCAACTTTAAACCACTCAGTGTTTCCTTGTTCTATTCAAACAACTGCCTCTTTGTTCATGTACAGATTTCTCATGAGCACAATTAGGTGTTCTGATATTCCCATTTTCCAAAGTGTTATCCATAATTTGTTATGATCCATACAATCAAATGCTTTTGCATAGTCAATAAAACATAGACAGACATGTTTCTGATATTCTCTGCTTTCAGCTAATATCCACATGACATCAGCAATGATGTCCCTGGTTCCCCACCCTCTTCTGAATCCCGCTTATTTTCTGGTAATTCCCTGTCTATATACTGCTACAGTCGCTTCTGAATGATCTTTAGTAGAATTTTGCTGGTGTGTGATATTAATGATATTGTCCGATAGTTTGCACATCCAGTCGGATCCCCTTTTTTGGGAATAGGCACAAATATGGATCTCTTCCAGTCAGTTGGCCAAGTAGCAGTTTTCCAAATCTGTTGGCATAAACATGTTAACACCTCCAGTGCTACATCTGTTGAAACATCTCTGTTGGTATCCCATCAATTCCTAGAGCCTTGTGTTTCACCAGTTCTTTCAAGGCAGCTTCCACTTCGTCCTTCAACACCATTGGTTCCTCTTCGTATGCAACCTCTTGGAATGGTTGGTCATCTACCAACTCTTTCTTGTATAATGACTCTGTGTATTCTTCCAATCTCCTTTTGATGTTTCCAGCATCATTTAATATTTTCCCTGTAGAATCTTTCACTACTGCCACTCGAGTCTTGAATTTTTTCTTCACTTCCTTAAGCTTGAGAAACACAGAGCGTGTTCTTCCCTTTTGGTTTTCTGCCTCCAGCTCCTTGCACATGTTATCATAATATTTGTTTTTGTGTTCTCAAACTGCCTTCTGAAATCTTCTGTTTAGTTCCTTAGCTTCCTCATGTCTTCCTTTTGCTTTAGCTGCTCAAGGTTCAAGGGCAAGGTCCAGTGTCTCTTTTGACATGTAATTTGGTCTTTTCTTTTTTTCTTGTCTTTTTAAGAACTTTTTGCTTCCTTCTTGAATGATATCTTTATGTCATGCCACAACTCTTCTGGTCTCCTGTCATTTGTGTCTAATGCATTAAACCTATTCTTGACGTGGTCTCTGAATTCAGGTGGGATATCCTCAAGGTCATACTGTGGCTCTCGTATACTTGTTCTAATTTTCTTCAGCTTCAGTATGAACTTGCATATGAGAAGCTGATGGTCTGATCCACAGTCAGCACCTGGTCTTGTTTTGACATTTTGTACAGAGCTTTTCCATCGTCTCTTTCCACATAGGAAGTCAGTTTGATTCCTGTATGTTCCATCTGGTGAAGTCCATGTGTATAGTCTTCGTTTATGATGTTGAAAAGATGTATTTGCAATGAAAAGGTCATTGGTCTGACAAAATTCTATCATGCGATCTCCAGTTTCGTTTCTGTCACCAAGACCATATTTTCCAACTACTGAGCCTTCTTCTTTGTTTCCAACCTTTGCATTCCAGTCACCAGAGATTAACAGTACATCCTGATTGCATGTTTCAGCTATTTCAGATTGCAGAAACTGATAAAAGTCTTCCCTTTCTTCATTTGTGGCCTTAGTGGTGGGTGCATAAATTTGAATAATAGTCATATTAACTGGCCTTACTTGTAGGCGTATGGATATTATTCTATCACTGACAACATTGTGTTTCATGACAGATCTTGACATGTTTTTTTTTGATGATGAATGCAACCCCATTTCTCTTTAGTTTATCATTCCCAGCATAGTAGACCATATGATTTTCTTACTCAAAATGGCCGATGCTGGTTCATTTTAGCTCACCGATGCCTAGAATTTCAATGTTTATGCGTTCCATTTCTCTTTTAACAATTTCTAATTTTCCTAGATTCATACTGCATACATTCCATGTTCCAAATATTAATGGATGTTTACAGTTGTTTCTCCTCATTTTGAGTCATGCCACATCAGCAAGTTGAGCACCCTGGGGCTTTACTCCATTTCTGTCACCACGGTAAACTCTACTTTGAGGAGGCAACTCTTCCCCAGTAATCTTTTGAGTGCCTTCCAACTGGGGGCCTCATTTTCTGGCACTATATCTGACAGTGTTTCTTTGCTATCCATAGGGTTTTCAATGGCTAGTTGTTTCGGGAGTGAATTGCCAAGTCCTACTCTCTAGTCTGTCTTAGTCTGGAAGCTCAGCTGAAAACCTGTCCACTATGGGTAACCTTGCTCATGTCCGAGGTTACAGTGGAAGAGCTCTCAGCTTCATCGCAACACACAAGCCCCCACAGTGTGGCAAACTGACAGACGTTATTCCTCCTCAGGATTACCTAAATTTTGCTTGGGGCTGGGATTTAGCTCAGTTGGTAGAGCGCTGCACTGCAGCCTCTGAGGTCCCGAATTCAATTCCCAGCACTGAAAAAATGGGAGAAGGGCCTGGCAATCCACTCCCAAGGCATTCCCAAAACAGTCAGCCATTGAATATCCTATGAGGGTAGCTATGAGTCAGATACTGACTCGATGGCACCTAACAACAACAACAACAAATTTTGCCTATCATTACAATACCATGCTAGGCTATTACCCACCCTTACTCTACCTCCCACCAACTCTTTCTGGAAGGAGGTTGATAATTTTCTTTATTTTCTGCTAACCATCATACATAATAAAACTCTAACCTACAGAATCTAATCCCACATTTGAAATGTAAAAGCCTTAAAGAATGTTTAATCTACCATGCAATCAGAGGTGGAAGATTTGAAAATATACATTAACTTTTTGGAAAATCCATTCTTCTTTAGTGGGAGAAGCATGTGGCAATACACTCCCAAAGCAATCTCGAAACAATCACCATTGAAAATCCTATGAGCCAACTGGATGGCACCTAACTACAATAACATTACCTGCCAGTTTAGATTGCATTCTTTTTTCAAGATCTTAAAATAATTCATAATATGTTCATTTTAGTTTTAGAGATAGAATTTGCTTTAAAATATTTCAGATAGTTTTTTACCCATTACAGGCAAAGGAATTATCCTTTTGAACAACCCATTTGCTCATACTCTAAGAATTATACAATTAATTTGTTTTATATTGTCTTCAACCAGAGAAAATTTATTTTTATTCTTAAGCAATAGAAATATTTGTAACTTTGTGTTCATCATATTAAAATTATTGAAACAGAGGAAAATTGGGTTTTAACGTTGAGATTATGTGATAAAGGATGATGGCGGAGTTAAATAACATAAAATATAGACATCCTTTCTTCAGTTCAATGCTCATAGATTTGTAGGTATAAAGTTTCATGGGCATATATATTTTGTAGATTTTATATTTCCTTTTATAGTTCCTCTTGCTAAATCTGGAAGTTTGTGTATTCACTCCTACAGAGAATAAAATCAATGCAGAACACATAAATTATAGCATCTGATAATAGCCGGGTATGTTGCTACTCTATCATTCTTTTACCTAATTCTAACTTTGAGGAAAATAAATTATCTTGGGTGCTGATATATTTGATCAAGGGTAAATTTGTTCTTCAGGGTTTATAAAATATGGGACACACAGACTGTGACCATGGCTAAATATTTGTGCTCTGAAAATACAAACAACACACCAAAAATACTTAAGTAAAATACCCAGCTTTTAAGAAATTTTAGGCCCATTAAATACTCAAAGTTAGCATTTTCTCTTTTTTATGAACATCTCATAATAATGAACCTCATCACTGAATGTGAATAATTTGATTATACGATGATTTCCATTTTTTGCTCATATATTTTAAGTTTTGAATTATGATACAAAATGTAGCTACTCTTAGAATTTCTCTATGGATAAAATTTTCAAGAAAGAAGGATTCAATCATGCAGAAACCATACTGTTTTGCAAAACAAACAGGGCTACAAGTGTTTCTAACATGATTTTGTAGATAATATTTTGGTTTTCTACATTCAGAATATTCAGAAAAAGAAAAATAACCTAATAGATTTAATTATCCAACACTTAAATAATACTTCAGTTGAATACTTTAAAATACTCCCTACCAAGGAAGGAAGGAATTATAAAAGACTATTAAAAATACTATTTGTTTAAAAGCCTTACACATTGTTAACTTGAGGTTTTGTCTTGGACATAACAGATTTTAAATAGAATATTTCTTTGCATAGAAATAATTTATATGCTAAGATCTCTACAGTTAATGTATAAGGAAGTGTGGCATTTCCTACATAAATGGCCCACCATATTAATTTGTCTAGAATAGCCTTTTATTTTAAAAGACAGGTTCTCACTATGTTTGAGGGTGGCCTCAAACTCGTAATCCTCCTGCCTCAGCCTACCAAGTGCTGGGATTACAGGCATATGCTACCATGCCTGGAAATAGCACTTATCTCCAAGGGAAGGGCATAAGAGACTGTGTGTGTGTGTGTGTGTGTGTGTGTGTGTAAAATTGTGAAATTTTATCTGTTCCTGGCTCATTGACTATAGATGATGAAATGATGGCATTTGAATCAATATATTGTGTGTCATATTTCTGTTGGTATCTATTAATGATAATCCACCATAAAATCTGTCAATCAATAAGAGATCTTTCTGAACCTATTGCAGTAGTACCTATTATACCAAAGTTAAGATGTAAATGTCTTATAGAATGTGATGTGTGATGCTCATTTGAAATTGAAAAACCTTAGAGATTTATCACAGATTTTATAGCTAAGATTGATTTAGATAACCTGCAGAATTTTCATAGAAGAGCATATCTTTTCATTCAGTATAAAAATAAAAGTTTTGTTAATTTCTACAATAAATCAAGAAAATTATTATACTAGTTGGTTTGAATATCAGAAAATATTTTTAACTTACTATTGGTAGAGTAGATTTATTTCAACATAAATACTTATGGCACAAATACATTACCATATTTTTTCATATTCTTTTTTAGTGAAGTAAAAAATATGAACATTTAAAAATGTACCTCGATTCTGGTTTGGCAAATAATAGCGTGCATAATTAGGGGAATATGATTTCCTAAGTCCTCTCATTGATTAGAGATTCAAGAATACTGTGATTTTTTATTTCTACTCTGATAGTACTGGTGTTCAAGTTGAGAGACTCTGAGCTCTACTTCCTGTTAGTATAATCTACGTGTTAGCATTTCCTATACTTAAAACAGAGTGCACAAAAAAGTGTCAACTCAAAATAAGAATTTAGAATCTTGCATTTATTGGTTGATACTATCCTCATGCAAAACCTCACGTCATTCCTAACCTGGATTTAACTAGTCCTTTCTCTTGTCAACGGGCCCAAAAAGTCCCAGACCCATAAGTCATTAAAATAGGTCATAATGATACTGAAAAGACCAGAGGTAGATCTTCTATCTAGCAGTGAATGGAAAGTTTTTCACATAAACAGATAATACTTTTTAAACTAATTTTTCTTCTGTCATTATTCTCAACACAAATTTCCCAAAGGTCATGTTAGAAATTTGTTTTTAGTTATCATCCAACTGTATCACTTGAAAGACATTTTTAAAAATCAGCTCAATATAAGTGGCAAGGAATAGGTCTACTTCTTATAATGACAACTGTTATAAACACATTCTCACTATTGAAATTTGCTTACTTCAGAACATTAAATCTCTCATATTTGATGTGTTTGGTGATGGCTAAATAGAGTAATTCATTAGTGACTTCACCAAAGCTCTTTATCTGCAATTCTCACAGTGTGCAAGATAGTCTAATTCTACCAAAGAAGAATTTAGTATGATGAAAAGAACTCTTTCCAAGCTTGCAAGACGATTGACAACCTCAGTGTGTAAAGGCCAGTGAGCTCAGCAGTATCTTCATGCATATAAAACTGTTTACAGAGATGTCATCATTTTTATACTTTATTAAAATGTATTATGATGCATATTTGAAAGCTTCACATAAGATTAAAATACATAAAGTTTATTTTAAGATTAATCTAGCAAGGAATATTGTCATTGTGAAAGATGAGTGGAACTAAGACCTATTTTAATGTTTTATGAAAACATTATTAAAAAATCCATCATTAGTTGCATTCTCCCTGAAGTCGCTTAGCTCAGTTAAAATACATTAAGCTTACTTTAAAATCAATAAAGTCCTTTAAAAGGTTTCTTCCTGGTACAAAGCAAAAGTAGGATATATTTATTTTAATCTCCCTTAAACACCAATACCTAATCCATCATTTTGGCTTATGTACTCTCTCTAAATATTTTTTGTGGCTGAATAAAGCAGCCATTTAAAATTGTATGTATCCATTTTTTCTTTGTTCAGTACTACTTTTTTGTATTGTTCTACCTGTATAGTTCTCAAGGGTGATAATTTTTTTATCCTGCCTGTTGTAAAGATCCATATAGACCCAAATTGAATTTGACATTGGAAAACCACAGGACACAACAATGTGTAAGGACACAAAAAGACAAAGACTGTTAAAATAAGCAAAGCCCTAGGTTTAAGCTCTAGCAGAAACACACACACACACACACACACACACATGCATACACAGTAAACTAATTTTGCTGGACATTCTGCTGTAGTCCTAGCTAGTCAAGAGTTTGAGGCAGGACAATTTGAGCCCAGGATTCCAAGATCAACCTGGCCAAAATAGTAAAACCCTGTCTCTTAAAAATTCAAAACAAAACAACAGACTTTAAAAAGGAAAATTACTATATAACTCCACTCATATGAAGTATCTAAAGTTTTCAACATTACAGAAAAAAAGAAAGTTAAAAGGTGGTTTCAAGGAGTGAAAGGAGAATAGGAGGTGGTGGTTGTTGTTAGGTGCCGTGGAGTCAGTATCCGACTCATAGCGACCCTCATAGGGTTTTCAATGGCTGACTGTTTCGGGATTACCTTGGTTGTGGATTGCCAGGTCCTTCTCCCATTTTTGCGGTGCTGGGAATTGAACTCAGGACTTCAGAGACTGAAGCACATTGCTCTACCAACTGAGCTAAATCCCAGCCCAGAATAGGAGGAGCTAGTGTTTAATGTGTGTAGAGCTTCACTTTGCAATATGAAAAATTTGTAGATATTTGTTGTATAATATAAATATATTAACCCCCAAAAACTGTGCATTTAAAAATAATTACAATGGTTAGTGTTCTGTTTTTTTACCTCCAATCTGAGAAAACGATAAATAAAAATTCTATAGAGAGTGACCACTCCTCTAAACACAAGAACCGTTTATTTTTCCTCATAGCATGCTTCATTGTTTCTGCCCTTGATTCCATTTTTTCCCAGGTTACTGACTTATTCTGCATTCTTTTCATTATACCATGAGTCAACTCCATAGTGTCTGTGACTTCACTGGTTGGGCTGTGACTTCTCTTCCTTCCTTCCTCCCTTCCTTTCTCCCTCCTTCCCTCCCTCCCTCCCTCCTTCCCTCCCTTCCTTCCTTCCTACTTTCCTTCCTTCCTCCCTACCTCCCTCCCTTCTATCCTCTTCCCTTTGTCTGTACTGGTGGGCTGAACCCAGGGCCTTGCATACACTTCACAAGTGCTCTATCACTGAGCTGCTCCCCTAGCCTCTATTTTATTTTTTATCTTGAGATAAGTTCTCGATAAGTTACACAGGCTGCCTCTGGCCTGAAAATTTGTGATTCTCCTGCCTATGCCTGCAGAGTGGCTAGGATAACAGGCTTGTGCCACCGCATCCCACATAAATATGCTTTTATAGCTATCCAATGAAAGGTACAACTGTCTCTCTAAACTTAATCTCCTATTGCATATTAAATTGATTTTCAGTTGGCAGAGATGAGATTTAATTTTGTTTATTTTTATAAGTACTTAACATATTTTCTCTTTCAAGAGAATATTTCTACTTGGTACCCTAGACAAATAATGAAAATACTAAGAAGCACTGTATAATGTGCTTTGCTTACTAACAGACCCTAAAAATTTAGTAAATGCAGCACACCTGGATGAGCTAAATGCATTCTTTAATTTCAATGACAATCTGTCATTCTAAATACTTTATTTCTGTTGGTTTTATCCACAGTATTCCTTCTCCCTTGATCTCTCTAAATGAGGTTCACATCTTATTGTGGTCTCAGAAGCAATTTCTCATGGTTTCTTGCAGACCCTCAAGCTCCAAACTTTATTAAGATTCTTCCATATACATTACAAACCTGTCTACAGCATAACAGTGAATCATCATAATTTTGTTATGGTAAATCTGCAGGTGATAAGAACAATAAAAAAGAAACCAAGAGAAGTCTCACAGTATGGTTTAGCAAATGATTTCTGACGAGTCTGACAGCTCTATAAAGTTCTAAGAAATGCACTCATTATCTTCTCATACCCTTCTACCATTATCTGTAATCTCACATGGTGAATGTGTAACCTGGACCCTCTACTGACTGTCTATGCTTCTCTGTGTCAACTATAATATATAAGAAAATTAAAGAAAAATAGAAAAATGAGGGCAGAGGATCTTAATACTCCAACCCTTACATATCCATTGTATTTTTGTGTCAGATTTCTTTTAGACTATATCTACCTGAATAAGCATTTTTGTAGTCACAAACAGGATGCTCATATATTTACGTTTGAATTTTTTTTGACTTCTTAACATTACATCATTTGCATGTTTTAAACTGTTGTCTAATATTGACAGGTATATTTTATAATAACTTTTTATCTCTTTGTTTCTTTGGTATGATCCTAACACACTACTAAACAAATAACAAAAAAATGACACATTTCATGACTTCAGAAATGCACGGTGTGTTTACTTTCCAAAAATATCATAACAATTTTTATTGTGTTGGTGTATTTCTACAGGACAAGTCCAATTTTGTCTGTATTCACTCTAGCATTATGAATTGGATTTTGCACATTAATACAAATAAGTTCTATCTCATTTAAATGTACATTTTGTTCATTAAAACTAGGATAACAGTTTACAAATGTTTTTAAAATTTACTGTATATTCTTATCACATCATGGCCTTTTCTCTTGCTTATTTAAGTATTGATTTCTTAACATGATTCTATAAAATATTTTCTTTTATATAATAATTAAACTTTTTCCTACATTTCGTCTTTTTTCCTATATTTTTTCTCAAATGTGTTATATCAAAAATATTTTATATTTTAAGTTGCTAAGACTTTCCTTTTCAATATTTCAGTGACTCTTAGAAATAGAGTTTCATTTTATTTTGCTTATAAATTTTATTAAATCAGAGATACTGATTTATAGCAGACAAATAGAATGGACACAGATTGGAGCTTCTATAAAATGTTTTAAGATATAAGTAATATGTTAAAGCTAATGACACAAGTAGATTGTTTTATTTTCTCCCCGTTGTTAATTACTACTGAATGACAGAACTTCAGATACAGGTAATGAGGACTTTATTACCTTCTTGCAAATCAAGAAGTCATTCACAGTATATAAACCAATTTTTGCATGAGTTTGTACTAATTAAAATTACTGTTTTAAGCATAAAAGATTCTTGTCTGAGGGCCCCTGTTATGATGAAACACTAAAAGTTCTTTCTTTGCAATAGTCTATAGGAAAAGTTACATTATTGTCAAAAGTGAAAGAGCTCTTACGGAGTTTCCTCCAAGTTAGGTTACATGTCTTAAGTATTCCCTTTGGTTCATAACCACCATTTCAAGACTAAAACACTAACTCTTGACCCAAATCCTCTAGATTCTCCTCTTCCTTTCCCTCCTGTCCCCTCCTTTCATTTTCCCTTCTTCCCTGCCTTCCCCCTCCTCCCTTTCTCCCTGTCCCCTGTCTCTTCTTTCTCTCTTCATCTCTCTCTCCTTCCCTCCCTTCCTCCCTTTCTGTCTCTCCCTATAGTTTCTGTATGGTCACTTTAATAGAAACCTTACTCTTTCACAAGGTCCCACATATTCATCCATCATTTTCTTCTAACAATAGCACTTAATCTTCATTTTATCTAAGATATATTGTGGTATATGTTGCAAAGCAGTGGTAGAATTCTATTTTCTTATAAAAATAGACAGAGATATCCCATGTAGATTTTATGCAGCTTCTCTAAATAGTAAAGGAATTTCTCTGCATTATTTCGTATAGCTTCATGAGGATCTACAATTATCTCATCATAAAAAGATTTATTATAAAGATATCCAGCTATCTATATATTTATATATGTTGTTGTTGTTGCTAGGTGCCATCGAGTCGGTATCCGGCTCATAGCGAACCTCTGTACAACAGGGGAAACACTATTTTCAGTGCTTCTCTGCTGTTCATAGGGTTTTCAATGGCAGATTGATTTTTGGGAGGGGGTTGCCAGGTCCTTCTCCCAAGCCTGCAGCACCTGGTGTTCCTGGAGGTCTCCCATCCAGGTACTAACCAGGGCCGGCCCTGCTTAGCTTCCGAGATCTGATTGGATCGAATTCCACAGGGCTACAGCTGCAGGCCCATATATTTATATATACGTGGGTCTATTTCTGGACTCCATTATATTCTATCCATATACTTATTTGTATGTCAATAAAATACATTTTCATTTACAGTTAAATATGTAGTACTCATGTTAGAGTAAAATCACTCATATTACTATTGCTTACACATACTTTTGTAGCTCTCCCATTTTATTCTTTATGTAAACTTTAAAATTATTTCATAACAGTATCAAACACAATTCCCTTGGGATGGTATTATATTATGATATAATTCACATGGGCTGGGATTTAGCTCAATTGGTAGAGCGCTGCACTGCAGTCTCTGAGGTCCAGAGTTCAATTCCCAGCACCGCAAAAATGGGAGAAGGACCTGGCAATTCACTCCCAAGGCAACCCTGAAACAATCTGCCATTGAAAACCCTATGAGGGTCGCTATGAGTCAGATACGACTCGATGGCACCTAACAACAACAACAACAAATAATAATTCACATATCATACAATTTATCCATTTAAATTTTACAATTCATTGGTTATTTCTGTCTATTCACAGATGTATCCTATCATCACTGCAGTCAATTTTAGGATGTTTTATCATCTTAAAAATGTATTCATACCATTTAGTTGTCATACTCCCATTACCTTACTTCATTATTGTCAATATTTGATTATTCTGAACATTTCCAATAAATGGAAACATATAATATGTGATCTTTAATGACTGGCTTCTTTCACAAAGCATTATGTTTACAAGGTTCATTTATGTTGTAACAAATATCTGTAATTCATTTCTGTTTTTATTGTTGACTCACATTCTATTTTATTAAAATGTCAAATTTTTAATGCATTCATTAGTTGATGTGACTTTGAGTTTAGCCACTTTTTGTTTAGATGAATTATACTGTTGTGAAGCATTTGTGTACAATTATGTCATATACCTGAAATGGGAATTACTGAGTCATATGGTAACTCTAAATTTAATCTTTGAGAAACTGTTAGATTATTTTGTGAGGATACTATACCATTTTACATTCCCATCAGCAGTGTGGAATAGTTCCAGTTCTCCATGTTCTCAAACTGGTAATTTTCTGACTTTTTAAAATATAGGTGGACTAGTGAATGTGATGGGAGATGGACTTGGCAACCCACTCCCAAAAATCAATCCGCCATTGAAAATCCTATGAACAGCAGAGAAGCACTGACAATAGTGTTTCACCTGTTGTATATATGGTCACGATGAGTCAGATAATGACTTCACTGCACCTAACAACAACAACAACAGTGAATGTGAGGGGCTGGCTGGGGTTTAGCTCATCTGGTAGAGTGCAGCTCTGTGGTCTCTGAGGCCCTGGGTTCAAACCCCAGAATCGCAGAAGCAGGGGAGGATGTGGCAATTCACTCCTGAAACAATGCTGAAACAGCTATTGAAAACACTATGAGGGTCACTATGAGTCGGCCATGACTGGATGGCACTGAACAACAAGTGAATGTGAAATAGTATCTCATGGGTTTGAGTAGAATTCCCTTGATAGCTAATGATCTTGAGCCATTCCTTATGTGTTTACTGGCCATTTAAAATATCTTCTTTGGAAAAATGTTTATGTACCCCTCACCCTCATTTTAAAATTTACTTTTGTTTTAATATTTTTATAAGAATTCATTTTATATTTTATAATAAATCCCTATAGAGCACATGATTTGCAAATATTGTCTCCAATTATGTAGGGTGTCATTTCACTTTCTTGATGACATCCTTTTATTGCTGTTGTTTGCTTTGTTTTAGACAGGGTCTTGCTATGTAGCCCAGGCTTGCCATGGAACTTGCTATGTCACCTAGTCTGGTTTTGAACTCAACACCCTCCTGTCTTGGCCTCCCAGATACGTGGATTTCAGGACTGTGCCAACATACTCAGCTTTTAATAATGTCTTCTGAGGAACAATTTTCTTTTTTAGTCAAAGGAAGTCCAATTTATCTATTTTGTCTTTTGTTATTTGTATGTTTGGTGTCATATCATATCTAGCAACTCATTGCCAAATCCAAGGTTATGGTGATTTATTCTTGTTTTTATCTAAAAATTTCATCCTTTTATCTTCAACATTTAAGGTTATGGCTCTATTACAGTTTTAAAATAATTGGCATTAACTTTAATTTTTGGGAAAATTTAGCAATGAAGCCATGGGCAACAGAGATTTTCTTTTGGGTTAGTTTTTTCTTTTTATCATTAGTTCCATCTTTTCACTTGTTGTTGTTGTTGTTGTTAGGTGCCCTCTAGTCAGTATCTGACTCATAGTGACCCTACATACAACAGGGGAAACACTATTGTCACTGCTTCTTTACGGTTCATAGGGTTTTCAATGGTGAATTGATTTTTGGGAGTGGGTTGCCGGTTCCTTCTCCCAAGCCTAAAGCACCTGGTGTTCCCACACAGTCTCTCACTCAAGTACTAACCAGGCCCGACCCTGCCTAGCTTCCAAGATCTGATGGGATCGGATGCCACAGGGCTATGGTTGCAGATTCACTCGTTGTAGGTCTCTTTATGTGTTTTTCATAAGCCAGTGTAAGTAGTTTTTATCTTTCTTGTAATTTTCCTATTTTATCTAAGGTATTTAACTTGCTGGTATTTTATAGTACTGCCTCAAAGTCATTTTTATGACTGTAAGGATACTAGTTATATCCCATCTTCTATTTACATATTAGCAGTTTGAATTTTCTTTCTTTTTTCTTGGTGAATGTACCAAAAAGTCAGCGTTATAGACCTTTCAGAGAACTTCTGGTTTATTTATTTTCTCTATTGTTTTCTTTTATATATTTTATTCATTTCTACTCTAATCTTTATGTCTGTACTTCTACTTGTTTTGGATTTATTTTGCTGTGTTTTCCAGTTTCTTAAAGTGGAAGTTTGCATTATTGATTTCTATATTAACAGTCTTATTATCATTTCTTTTCTAATTTTCCCCATTTATTCCTTCCAAATTTCCATCCATTGTCATTTCTGTACTCCAACAGAGGTTTTCTCAGGCTTTGGAAACCTTATGAATAGCAGAGAAGCACTGACAATAATGTTGGGTATGGACAATGTCAGGTAGCGTTTTGTTCTGTTGTGTATAGGGTTGTTGAGTCAGATCTGACTCAATTGCACCTAACAACAACATGATTATATAATTGTCATTACTGGAGTTCTTTGTGTTGGTGTTAGGACTTGAATTGTGATCTGATGTTACACATTTTCAACTTGAAACATGTTCTTTAGTATATTTTTGTGAGGTAAATCTGTTACAAAATATTCACTTAATCTTTTTAGTGTGATGTCTACATTTCATTTTCATTTTATAAAAACAGTGGTACTATATATTATCTTCTTAGTTGACAAATTCCTTGTATGGGCTTTGTTCCCTCTGAACATTTAATATATCACCACATTGCCTTCTGGGCATCCATATGAACAGTAAGACATTTAACCTTATTGAAATTCCCTTATATATAATGTGTCACTTTTCTGTTGTTACTTACAAAATTTTCTCTTTGTCTTTTTCTTTTAGCATGGTTATTAGCCTGCAGTAGATTTCTTTGGGTTTATCCCATTTGGCTTTGGTAAGTCTGTTTGAGGGGTAAATTAATGTTTTTAAAAATAAATTTGGAAAGTTTTAAGTCATTAATATATTTCATCTATTTGGGGATTTTCAACCAGTATTAACTTGTATACTTTTTCTGTTTCTTTTTTGCTCTTGTCTCCTTCTGAAACGTGCACTCATTACATTTGTTTTGGTTCTGTAAATGGTACTCTACATTTTTTGTATAGCTCTGATCATATTTCCTCATTATGTTTTTATAAGTGTTCTTCTGATTATAAGATCTCTCCCAATTTACCATGAAGTTTGCCAATTACTTTTCTGCCAGTTCAAATCTACTATGAAACTCTCTGATGAAATTTTCATTTCTAATATTGAATTTTTTTGCAGGTAATTTTATATATGTCATATGGACTTTACATTTGCAGAGCTCTGTGTTGTATTTGGTGCTAACTTTTCACCTGATGACAATTTTTCCCAGACATACCAATTGCAACTGCTTTTTAGGCACTGAATTGTGATAGATCAGCTGCTTTCCTAGAAACCAATAGTTCTGTTACTTTTCTCATGCTCCTTCCACATTTTTATTGTAGTACCTTTTGCTGGGAAAATTTTGCCTGTTCATTCTGCCATAATTCTGTTGATTTTTAACATCAAGCCTGCCATTTGGTTAGTTTTATAATGTCTAACCTCTTACTATATGCTACTGTATATATGCCTGCAGGCTTACCACTGTGACATCAGATCTCAGAAGATAAGCAGGGTTGGGCCTGGTTAGTATTTGGATGGGAGACTGCCTGGGAACACCAGGTGCTGTAGGCTTGGGAGATGGACCCAGCAACCCACTCCCAAAAATCCGTCTACCATTGGAAACACTATGAACAGCAGAGAAGCACTAACAATAGTGTTTCTCCTGTTGTATGTAGTGTTGCTATGAGTCAGACACCTACTTGACAGCACCTAACAACAACTGTATATATGATATACATGCATATTTGTGTATATATACACACACACATATATATATACATATACACATACATACATATATACACACACACATATGCACATATACGTGTGTGTGTGTATAAAGGAACCATGGTTTTCCACAACTCTATTAACATCAGATCCGGCTCTTATTTTCTAGTTATATATTGGCATTGTCATCCATGCTTCAAAATCATGCCTATGGCATAATGTCTTCACAAAAACTCAAATGACAGGGTTTGGAATTTCCAGATAACTGGATATAGGAAGGTTCCTGAAAGGTGGTTTGTCCAGAAAGAGTACAGAAGTTCTTCACAACTTCCTCCACATATATCCATTGTTTCTGAGAGCACCCTTAGGCTTGTAATACCCCATACTTTGTTTCAAACAATGTTCTATATTTTGGAGAGAGTTTCAGATTTCTCTCTAATTTTATGCTTCCTTTCATTCTGATCAGAACCTCAGAAATCTCTACCCAAATCTTTGCTCTGAAGCTGACTACAGGGACACTGGCCTGTTTCTTTCAGAGTTATGCCTCTGCTTTAGGATCAGGACACAGGAATGAACAGTTTAATCATCCTCCTTCTTCCTTCCCCTCCTCCTTCTTCATCCTCTTCCCTTTCTCCACCTCCTCTTCCTCCTTTCTCCTTCCTCCTCCTCCTTCTTCTTCCTCCTCCTCTCTTCTCCTTTCTCCTCTTCTTCTTCTTCCTTCTCCTCCTCTCTGCCTCTCCCTCTTCCTCCTCTTCCTCCCTCTCCTCATTTTCCTCCCCCTCCCCTCCTCCTCTTCTTCCTCTTCCACTTCCCTTTCTCTTCCTCCTCCTCCTTCTCTTCTCTTCTTCTTCATCCTCCTCATCCTCCTCTCCCCTTCCTCTTCCCCTTTTCCTTCAAATCAAACCAAGGACCTTTTCCATGCTTCTCAAGCACTCAGCATCTAAACTATACCCACATTCCTTTAATCTGCTTTTCTTGGCTTGCCTCTACTAATATGGACCCTTTGCCCAATGATTGAACTAAGTCAAGGGGATCAGGTCACCCTATTTTGGTTTACCTCTGCTGGGATGAAGACTCTGCCCTGAATGAAGGATGGGTGGAAGAAGGGACCCTTTAGTCTCTTGGCAATGCTTCCAAGAAACTTAGCCTCTAGATGTTGCAGGGCAAGGGATAAGATGCTGCAGTCTGCCTTTCCCAGTGAGATACCCTATCCTTTGCCTTGGAGCCTCTCTTTTTTAGCTAGACCTGTCTAGATTAGAGCATCTATCATCATAGTAATTTTTGCAGGAATTAGAAGACTGTAGATCATAGCTCAAGTATTACAGACTCTCTTTTTTACTGAGATTTAGTAGATTTTTCTCAAATGTTTCATCACTTGATGGATATCCTCAGGAAAATCTGCAAAACTTCATTAAAAGAAATAACTTCACCAGAGCTGGGTTCTGTTGTACACACCTGTAATCCAAGGGATTTGTGAGCTGAGGCAGGAGGATCGTGAGTTCAAAGCCAGAGGCAGCCTGCATGATTTAGAAAGACTCTTGGTCAAAATAAAAACTAAAAATGGGGTTGGGGATGCAGCTCTGTGGTAAAAACATTTACCTAGCATGTGTGAGTTCTTGGGTTCAACTCCCCAGTACTAGGAATAAATAAATAAATAAACATAATAAACATAATAATAATAATAGTAATAATCTCACCAGTTCTGGTTGTTTTCTAGGCAGTAAGTCCTTGAGTCTCCTTGTGCTGTAGGGGTTGAAGTTATCCTTATTTTCTTCTCTAGCAATCACCAATATCCTGAGGTGGTTGTGTCTATTCAGTCTATATTTTATACTTTAACATACAGGCAAATTTCCATGAATACTTTTTTTTTACTTTGACTATTCAAATATTAAAAAAAAAATATATATATATATATAGTTTTTCCAACAATTCATCATGGCTACATTGTGGTTTTAAGTGTTACATACAGCTTTAATTAATACGAAATTAACTGATTTGTGATATAGTTCATTTATGGTTTTATATGATTTTACCACAATTTATTTATGTTGTGTGAACTCATGTTTAATTCTTGGTTCTAGAGTTTATTTTTAAATTACCAATGTCCCACATCTTACTCCTACAATCCCCAACCCTGCTTGCTACTATATTTTCAGATGTACAATAATATTGTGGCTGTGCATTCTATTGCATTCCTAACTTGCAATAGAAAATACAGAAAATATTGTGTTCAGGCAGAGCATCATGGTACATGATGTAATCCCAGTGACACGGGAGGTTAAGGCAGGAGGATCTCAAGTTCAAGGCAGAGGTAGACATGCAATGTAGCCAAACTCTATGTCAAAATAAAAAGTACAAAAAGGTATTGGTTCATCCCCAATACTGAAGGAGGGGAGGGAATATGGAATTCAACTGCAAGTAACAGAAATAACAGAAAATCCATCCTATTGTGGCTTAAACAAATTGGGTTATATTTTCTCAAATAATAAGAAAATTGATCATCTCTCTTGGCCTTGTACAGATACTCTTAAAAAAAATGGCCCATGGCTTGTTCTACTTTTTTCTATTCTCCAGTTTGTAACTTGTATTTTTAAAGATGGTGTTTCATTTCAATATCCTGAGTATCTCTCCTAATGTAGTTGTTGTTGTTAGGTGCTGTGGAGTCGGTATCTGACTCATAGCGACCCTACATACAATAGGCGAAACACTACTTTCAGTGTTTCTCTGCTATTCATAGGGTTTTCAATGGCTGATTGTTTCGGGATTGCCTCAGGAGTGGGTTGCCACGGCCTTCTCCTGTTTTTGTGGTGCTGGGAATCGAACCCGGGACCTCAGAGAGTGCACAGCGGTGCTCTACCAACTGAGCTAAATCCCAGCCCCTCTAATGAAGTAGGAGGAGAGTATTCAAGGTCAAGGAGGTATATAACCCAAGCCTATTCCCTTTGGTAGGTTTTTCCAGTATCTCCGGTCATCAAATTATGCTCATATCTCAATGGCTTAAAGAGGGTATCATGGCCATCCCTTCATGCAAGAGGACCTGGGAGGTAAATACTTGCCCCTAGGAATATTAAATTTGGCCATATAACACATGGAGGTTTCCCTTCCTTTGGAGTGGTTTTTTTTTTTACTTAAAAAATAATTAACAGTGTTTTGATAGTCATATTTCTGTATCTGTTGTTAGATGCTGATGGGGTAGAGTGGGATTTCTGACATATAGCACAATCATATTGCTGCAAGCAATTAGCCTTTCTTTTAGATACTTAGCTTTACTTGTGTTGAGATTAATGTTGGTAATTTGACTTGTATAACTTTCTTGTAGAACCCCTAGAATATTAAAGTTCGAAGTAATATCAAAATCAATTCATTCAACTTTTTAATCTTCTAGCTTTGCAAACAAAGGACATGAGAGTTAAAGTAATTTTCCTAAAGTTATCACTGAGATTAAAAGCTAGTTTTCTTGATTTTCTGACTATCCAGTATACAATATTCTGTCTCTTATATTTTCAGCTAGCCCTTCCTTACATTTCTTGGCTATGACTTAAAGACTTATATAATTATTTGCTGATTCCCCCAATTCAACATATAATATGTATTCTTAATTTAATAGGTGTTCAAATCATCTTATTGATCAATTTTCTAAAGCTCAAAAAGTTCTCAGGACAAATATTATATGCTGAGTGTGACAATTACCAGACAGACACTTATCATCTGAAAGCAATTTTAATTTTTATAGGTTGAAATGCAACAATGAGAATTTGATGATTGTCTAATTTGAAGCAAATATAATTTTACACATTTCTATTTGTCTCCAATGTAGTTGAGCTATCAATAGATATTTTATGCAAATGTACCTACGGGAAAAAGCTAAAAGCAATGCAAACATTATTAAAAAAATTTTTTTTTGCAACAAAGTGAAGTTGTAACAATTTCTTAACCATCATTTAAGAACCAATTTCTACTGAGGAGCTTACAAAATATACCCAGTAAATATTTCATCGGTTCCCTAAAAGCAATTTCCCTCACACTCTGGATATGTACTGTTTGTAAACAATTTATGTCTCCCATAAGGAATAAGAAGTAATACTAAGTTGATGTTTAACTATGATAAAATCTAATGAAAAATATGCCCAGTTATTAGAGGGATAATTATATGAATTCAAGTAGAATGAGAAAAAATGCTATATGATCCTTCATACCTGGGAGTATGGCTTGTATTCTTTTTTTCAGAAGGAGAAAAGATAAGTGTCATTCTAAGAGAAATAAAGAAAAGTAATTAACTCTTTGATTTATCTAAAAACATAAATATTCATTATTTTTTGTTGTGTATGTATGTGAAAATAGCTGCAAGCAAATTGCTTTGAAGTTGAAAAATGCTATCATTTAAAAATTTAAATCCATTCATATTTCATATTTCTATTTAAATCTGTAAGAGAATATAATTAAACATCCTCCTCCTCTTTCAATTTATGAAGCTTGAAAAATGTTAATAATATGCTGCAGATGTCAGGCATCTGGAGTGAAATTATTCTGGTGTGTTAGGATAATGCTCACAGGTATTTACCTAAAAGCAATTCCTAGTTTTGTTCTGTAGTGGGGAAAAAAGTTATTCACATAGAAGTGGTTACCATTAAAGGTAAATTCTTCAAATAATGTCATTCCCCTCCTAACCTTAGAAATAAAGGCAAACCCCTTTCCCATCATTTCAAAACTACATGATTTGGTTTCTTTTAGAGTTTTCTAGTACTAGTCTCTCTTTTCCTGATGAGGCTCCTGCTTCCACTGTGTTTTTTTCATTACTTTCATGGGTTTGTAGAATTTTTGTTTTATCTGGAATGATCTTTCCTCATCTTTGCATAGGTGACTTTATATTACTCAGAACTTGACCACATTTTTACCATCTCTGACACACTATCTTGACAGTTGATCAAAAAAATCTGAAAATTCATCTTTATATAATCTTTAGCCTTCTGGTAATTTTTCTGATTATTTCTGTGCTTGTTCATTTTATTGTTAGTCTCTGACCCCCTGATCTCCAAACTATAACTTAAGCTTCTTGACAACAGGAGGCTTCTTGTCTCATTCATGTTCTTTTTCTAGTATCAAAAATCATGCCTCCCATATAAGGGAGGTCTCAGGTTACTGAAATGGTATATCAATAAAACTTGATGGAGAAAGCACACAGATAAACTCAAGAAGAAAATTTCAAATTATCAGCCATCAAATGTTGCTAGAGACCACTGTCTTCATTCTCTATGCAATAGGATATAACAAGCCTAAAAGTTAAGGTACCTACTCAAGGTCACACACCCAAAGGGGCAGAAAACCCAAGTATTGTATCATACAACTATTTTTTACTGATCATTCTCCTAACACTAGGTACTACTGGGTTCTTGCTCTACAGAAATAACACATCTAGTTTCATTGACTAAAAGAGTAGACAAAAATTTAGAAGTTTATTTAACTCATTATTTTATATTGCTAATAATTGCATTGTAAGAAAAGAACAAAGATCAAGAAATTAATACAGGAAAGATGAGTATTTGTCATGGTGACTATACCAAAAAAGAAGAGGTAAGATAACTAAATCCATGACAAGTAAGATAGAATAAATTTATTGGAATTAATGACTTTTATCAAAAATGAAGGTTTGGGAAACAATGGTAATCAAAGCTGACCTAGGAATTTCAGGTAGAGAATATCACCAGGTTTCTTTTAACCAGCTAATGGGAGAATTGAGGATGCTTGATATTTACTCATATAATAACATAACAGATGCAAAAGAACTTAATGTATAATCCTATCTTTGATCTGCTCCCTATACTACAATGTGTCTCAAAGTGATTGTGCATCTATATAGTGTAGCTCTGGATGTTTTGCAAATACATGCTCAATTTTTCCGCAAGCAGATATGGGAATAATTTAGAAAATGTTCTCCAGGGATATTTTGATAATCTCTTGACTTTTTCCTCCAAAATGAAAAATTCTGCTCTGCCAAATGTGGACATATTTTTGTTTAAGCAAATGAAGAAACATTTTCTGAATTTGGTTTACATTTACAATAAAATGACCATCAAACAAAAAATATGTGATTATTAAAGAGTGTAGAATGTTATAAACAAAATATTTAAATAATAAGTTAAACCAAAGACATATGTTAGCTACATTTTCCTGATTTTAAGACAGAATTAACCTTTTGTTTTTTATTTATTTCTTTGAGACAGGATCTTGTGGTGTAACACAGGCTGCCCTGAAACTTAGGATCCTCCTGCCTCATCCTCTTGAGTGCTGGGATTACAAGCATGCACCATGACACCCGGCTCAAAAAATAAATTAATCTCAATGTTTAAAAAATTTATATGTAGGCTGGACATGGTGGGTCACGCCTATAAGCTTAGTGACTTGGGAGGTGGAGGCAGGAGGATTGCAAATTTGAGGCCACAGGCAGTCTGCATAACTTAGCAGGACACTGCCTCTAGATAAACAATAAAATACTGGCTAGGGGTGCAGCACTTGTAAACTTTGTGTGAGATCCTGGATTCAATTCTACAGTACTGCAAAAAAAAAAAAAAATCATATATAATTTTGAACATTCTAAAGATTATTTTCCATTTGCCCATCTATAAGAAGTTCAGATTTATAATTGGTTTATCTGCAGTTAAAATAAAGAATAAATATGTTCAAACATGGAAAATAGCATATAAAAATGTTGCATGAAAGCCAAAGGGAATGCATAAAGATCAAAAGATGGATCATGTTAAACTTCATAAACCAGGATTTTACTAGGATTTCTTATAGGGGCATGGGTGACTCAAGGAAAGTCTTTATGCACAGTTCACCAAAGGGAAGAATCTCTTTCAAGAAGTTCCCACCAAGATGCCCCTGGAGAAACTGTACCACCATCAAGTCCCACCCTCTGCCAGTCCTTCACCTCTCAGATAACTTAGCAACACTGCAGCTGGGGCAGGAGGGGCTACTGATGGCACCTAAGAGAAGGGCTTTGTATCTCTCTTTCCGTGCTCACTCTAAGAGGGGAAACCAACCACTCCATTACCATTATGATAGGCTTAGCCAAGTTGTATATTTTGCTTATTTTGTTGCCCTCGCCATGGGTATGGGGACATGGTCTCCCAAGGTCATTCCAAGTTTTCTGTGTTATGATGGTTAAAATGGTGATCATTAAATCCAGTTCATGTCCAGCCTTGAGGAACTGACTTCACTACAAGAAACACAGAAACTAGCATATACAAAGAATTAAAATTTCAACCTTTTGTCTTTAATTCTTTGTTAGGTTTATAGTTTGTAGTTCCTCCTAAGGACAGATAATAGTAATTATCTTTTATTGGAATATATAAAATATTCATATATCTTGTGATTTCCTCACATAACTCATGAAAATAACATAATAAAGAGTTTTCTCTTAAATATCAAGGATGCTCTTTTGTGAGTTTTTATGTGGATGCTGTTTTCTGGTATATTCATGGCTGTTTTTAGAGACTGTAAGAGGAAATTTTAAATAACAAGTTTGTTTAAAGAGAAGGAGTAGGGATTGTTTATCTCCTTATGGAAGTTGTGATTTAAACAATCCCATTATTGCAATATTTTCTCTTCACACTCCTTTATCACACAGGGAGAGAGCCAGAGCATGAGACAGAGAGAGAGAGAGAGAGAGAGAGAGAGAGAGAGAGAGAGAGAGAATAAGAGGGAGGAGAGGAGAAAGGGAAGAAGGAGGAGGAGGAAAAGGAGGAAAGTGGAGAAGAGGAGTAGGAGGAGGGTGAGGAGGAAGAAAAAGGAGGAAGAGGAGGAGGGAGGAATAGTAGTAGCAGTGATGATAAGGAGGAGGAAGCGGAGAAGGAGAAAGGGAAGGAGGAAGGCAGGAAGGAAGGGCATATCAGTTAGCAATAGCTGCATACAAAAATATGTGGCAAAATGGAATAGCTTAAAGCATGATTCATTTGTTTTTCAATTTGCAATACTGTTAAGACTTAGGAGGGATGTCTTACATATGTTCCATGTAACATTTACTGGGAGGATTTGACTGGGGCAAGGGTATCCAAGATGAACTCACACATTTGCTATCTACCTCTGTTGGGGTGCCTGGAATCTTAGGACCTTGCTCCCCCTTTTGCAAAGTCTTACATCATTAAAATTTTTCTGTGTCATCTTTTCCCACATTAGAAATTGGACAACTTTACATGATGGTCTGCTTGTCAAGAGAGCAAAAGTGGAAGCAACTGGACCTCAAGACCTTATTTTCAATTCTGCTCCATTCTATAACTCAAACCAAGTCATGAGGCTAGCTCAGACTACGAGTGGAATAAAACAACAAAACAACTCTAATTTTTTTTTTTTTTTAGAAATAACAGTCTGCATGTTCAGGAATGCAAGGAACCATTATGATGTACCTTGCCAAATCATCTACTATGGAAAGAACAGAAGAATGAAAATAAAGAGAAACAAAATAAAAATGGAAGCCTTACATAATGTTGCTTCTTCTGTAATGTTATCCAAGTTGATATTCCCTCTATTCATTAAGCTGTTCAGTTTGAGAGTCAAAGTAATCCTGCTTCTCCATTTTTTCCATCTTAACAAGCCTTAACACTACCTCTCTATCTGTGAATATTCCGTTTCCTGTCTCTTTAGTCCAAGCATTGTCCTGCTGTTGTCTTTCTTCTGGATTACTGCACAGTTCCTCCTCCTTTCTTCACTACATCCTTTGTATGGTTGCAAAGTTATCTTTTTAAAACATAAAACCTCATGTTACTTCAGTCATTTAATGCCTTGAAAAGCTCTACATTACATAAACCATGAAACCTAAATTTCTTATCATTTTATGTAAGGCACTCTCTAATTTGTCTCTTGGCTGCTATCACTCTTTAGTTCTAGCTATTTCCTTACAAATATACAATATATACTCTTATCAGACTGACTTATTCATAGTTCCCCAAATGAACCATAGTCACTTTTTATCTGCCTATTTTTACACATTTTTCTCTCTCTAGAAAGCTATTCCCCTTCACTTATTTGAAAATGTAGGATTTAGCTCAAGTATTTCTCAATCTCTAGAGCTACCCAAGCAGAGTTGATAAGGATTGGAACTGAATTATCACTGTACCAAATACTCTATCACTAACCCTACTGATTTACTTATCGTGGCCTCAGTTCATGCTCTGTATAGCATTCTTTCCCATACAAATAAAATCTATCCTGCAAAGGAAACTATGATCCAGGACTAGGCTGGCCCATAACTAACCTGGACAGCAACAATGATTGTAGAGCTCATAATATTTTCAGTTAGGGCTTTTATGATACAGGTCATAATTCTATGAGAAATTGAATGCCTTTTACCACTCATCACTCATTCAGAATCTTCTGGATGTAACAAAGCAATATATCCACAGATGATCACCGCAAAGCTAATAACAAGTTGAGTGTACAATGTTTAGTGGTTGTTATGATTCCAACTATTATTGGCAAATTTGCAAAACTCATTATATCTATAAGGTGTTATTGGAACTAAAGATGAGATTCTACTGCAATGTAATATCCATTCCAAATATATGCATTTTAAAAGTAGATTATTCTAGCTAAATAGCATCCAAATATTAGATTGTAAAAATGTGTTTAATAAAAACAGGGAATTTTCCAATACCAAAGGACATAAACCTTGTTGGGGATTTTTAAAATAATATTTCCCAGCTAGGGTCCCTCATGACAGCTTGAGGGGCTGACCCCTAGCTGACCCCAGGGCTCATCTCACTCACTCAAAACAGCCCCTCCCATCGAGTGAGCAAAGATGGCCCCCGGCCAGCTTGACCAGCCTCAACCACCATAATTTTGATTGGCTCCCCTCACCACTGTGCAGG
>VMDO01017789.1:0-43950 GCA_007922755.1 Pedetes capensis
CGGTATCCGACTCATAGCGACCCTCATAGGGTTTTCAATGGCTGACTGTTTCGGGATTGCCTTGGGAGTGGATTCCCAGGCCCTTCTCCCATTTTTGTGATGCTGGGAATTGAACTCGGGACCTCAGAGACTGCCGCGCAGCACTCTATCAACTGAGCTAAATCTCAGCCCTGAGGAATCTGTACATGAACCAAAAGGTAGTCATTCAAACAGAACAAGGAAACACTGCCTGATTTAATGTTGAGAAAGGTGTGTGTCAGGGCTGTATCTCCATTATTCAAGAAAGTATTTATTTCCCAAACTTAATTGACAAAGAATACTACTCCTCCCCTAACAATTGACGTACGTCTTTCATTTTTTGGCAACATGCAAAAATGTCTCTCTGACTCTTTTCTCCTGAAATTTACAACTTCTGTTTTGAGTAGAAATGAAGATGAAACGTAAAATGTTTGCTTAACACCAGGGAATGGAAAGAGAGGAGGAATTTGTGCATCTTTCTCATTGGTCCATTTCCGTTTACATTACCCTTTGTTACATTTCTTTTCTATCATATTAGGTTGTCATGTAATAAAGTCAAATACCAGTATTCCCTAGAATATGCCAGAACCTTATATGCACTAGCTTCTTGAAGTCAGGCTGGAAGTAATATTCTTGATTCTGGCCACTTAGGCTCTTCCTTGTTGTTAGGTGCCATTGAGTCGATGTCTGACTCATAGGAACCCTACGTACAACAGGTGAAACACTATTGTCAGTGCTTCTCTGCTATTCATAGGGTTTTCAATGGTGGATTGATTCTTTTGGGAGTGGGTTGCCGGGTCCTTCTCCCAAGCCTACAGCACCTGGTGCTCCCAAGTGGTCTCCCATCCAAGTACTAGCCAGACCCGACCCTGCTTAGCTTCTGAGATCTGATGCAATTGGATGCCACATTGCTGCGGCTGCAGGCCAGCCTCTTCCTAGGCTGTTCTTATTCCAAGGCCCACTGGGCAGACAAACTCTGCTGGCAAGCAATTGTAGAACCATCAAACTTTGGAGTAGGAAAGGATGAGAATGTGTGATACAGAGTAAGTGCTTGTCTTAGCCTGTGTCTCTCATAGCAGATCCTGAAGTAACACCTCCTTGGAGAAAGTTTGTATGGTAAGTGGTCTCAGAGAGCAGCCATGTGGGATGGGGGACAGGTAGTGAACCAGAGACATCTGGAAAGCCAGGCCATATCAAGTTGGCTCCTCCCATGGACAGCTGAGGTTCATTTCAGGGAGTATTCTGGGGAACTTAGTAAATGTGTCTCTCAACTCCCCTCTTCTGATGGACAAAAGGCTCCTTTGCCCCATTAGTCTTGGGTAGCCCCATGAGATTTAACTCCCTGCATGTCTGGGTTACAAATCCAGGAATGCTGAGGGATGGGATTTGTACATCCCATCAGAAAAGCCCCTAGGTAGAAACGGAGAAATCCTTGGTACAGCCAGAGGCAAAACACTGTCAGGTCACCCAAGGGAAACTGCTGAAACCACACAGAAGCAGTCACTGTGGCAGTGGCTGGAGGGAGAGGTGGCAATGAGAGTTGTTGATGTGGTGCCTAAGAGATATCCAGTATGATGCGCTGTAAACCCTAGTGGTTTATCAGAGTGAAGCCCATCTACTCACTGCCTTGCTGAGGACTTTGTGACCCTGAGAAGCTAACCAGGTTGCTCCAAGACACAAAGCTTGCTAGTGGTAGAGAGAATGGAAGGCGATCCTCCTGACTCTGTTCTCTGGGACTTCAGGTGCATTGCAGTGCCTCAGATCAACAGTTATTATGTCCTTGCTGTGGCATGAAAGCATGAGAGCTTAAAGCATGTCATACTATCTTACCCACAGAGTTTGGCAAAAGTTCAAAAGAGATGTCTGGCTTCTGTAATGGCATTGTTGTTGTTGTTGTTAAGTGCCATGGTGTCAGGTCCAATCCATAGCATCCCTCAGGTTTTTCAGTGGCTAATTTTTTCATGATTATTTTGGGAATGGATTGCCATATCCTTCTCCTGGTCTTTTATGGTGCTGGGGATCGAACCCTGGCCCTCAGAGCGTGCATAGTAGCACTCTACCAACTGAGCTCACCCCCAGCCTGTAACAACAATAGCAGGAAGCAAATGCATGGTAGAATAAGATTGATAATGAAATGAATGATACAGCTAGTCTTGGTGAAATCAAGAAGGCAAGAAAAGTTTAAAAGGAAACTGGCCTTTGGATACCTGCTCTTTAGGCTTGTAATCTGCACTTCTTATACTTTCTGAGTTTGAAAGGGAGTAATGTTTTTGTGTCACATTTGGAAATTGGGCTGCATGATTATCAGCAAGGGAACTTTGGCCCCCGTTCTGCATTCTGCAGCTAGGAATAGCTGAGGTACTAATTAGGTTCCTTGAGGAGCTCTAGAGGAACTGATCAAGTCCAATGGACCCTTCTGGCCGGACTGAAGCCTAATCTAACAAGGGTTCTGGTGTTGCTGATAGCGCACCCACTGCCCCTTATTTTCCCATGGGGAAGAAAATGGGGTGGTGACTGAGAGGAAGGAGGAAGGAAAATCTCCCAACTAAAAAAAATTTTTTTTTCAGTACTGAGGGTTGAACTCAGGGGTTGTGCTTGCATGCTTTGCAAGTGCTGGACCACCAAGCTGTACCCCCAGCCCATTGTTTTACTTTTTGAGACAGGGTCTCACTAAGTTATGCAGGCTGCCTCTGGCCTCAAACTTGCAATCCTCCTGCCTCTGCCTCCCGAGTCACTGGGATTACAGGCATGCGCCACTGTGCCCGGATCCTAATTGAAATTTAAGCACCACATTTCTGGAATTTTTCTTATGGATTTTTTTTTGAGTACTATGGGGCTGAACCCAGGGCACTGTGCATAATTTTGCAAGCACTCTCCCACTGAGCCTCATCCCCAGCCCCATTTTCATTTTTTTTATCTTGAGACAGGGTCTCCTTTAGTTATGCAGGCTGCCCCTGGCCTTGAATCTGAGATCTTTCCTCTACCTCTGCCTCTGGATTCACTGGGATAACAAGAATGCACCACTGCTCCCAGCTGAATTGGTCCTTTTGTTGAGATAGGTAAAAATATTCCCTTCTGAATCCACTTAAAAGGCACTATTTCAGTGAGTTCATGTTGTTAAGGTGCGTAGTTAAGCATCTAGTATGTAACAAATGACAGTAGATCTTTGCCTACTGTTATTAATCCTTTTTCCACAAGAGAATCATATTCATCCTTACACATCTCCCCTCACTACATTCATCCATATTATTCTTTGTCCTTTTTGTAAAAAAGGATACTTTTGATCGTTGGAACACTTTATGATTTACAGATAGTTGCAAAGGCAGTATGGAGAGTTCCCATGGGCTCTTGCCAGCCCCCACCTGTGAACAGCTTCCACAACCATGGCTATTTGTCAACACTGAGGCATTAACACTGCTACCTTACTATTGATTCCTTGTACTTCAAGGAGATGCTGTCTGTTTTGCAGGCATTAATTAGGAGCCCAGATTACTCTAATGTTGATATTTTACTGAATTAGGATACTTTCTTGTGAATGAACTCTATAAACTCAACATTGTACACAAAGAAATTACCAGGGGTCTGTGATCAAGTGGATGTGGTCCTATCAGAATTCTATCAGCTCTGGCAGCCCTGGGGAACTGCTGGTTTATTACTAAAAATAAATACAGCTGACCCCTATGGAAATCAATTTTAAAACATGGGTTTGAGTATTCACAAACTTACCTCCACTCAGTTTTAAATCTTCAAGTCACAGAATTTATGTTATTGCTGTTGTTAGGTGCCATCGAGTCAATGTCCGACTCATAGCAACCCTATGTACAGCAGGTGAAACACCACTGTCAGTGCTTCTCTGCTGTTCATAGGGTTTTCAATGGCAGATTGTGTTTTGGGAGTGTCCTCCCAAGCCTACAGTATATGGTGCTCCCAGGCTGTCTCCCACCCAACTACTAACCAGGCCTGACCCTGATTAGCTTCCGAGCTCTGACAGTATCAGATGCCACACTGCTATGACTGCAGGCCAAAATATATGGTTTTGAACAAAACATTCTAACCTGATGTGTACATGTGATATCCTTAGAAACAGGGAGTTGAAGATGGCAGCACTCTTTTGAACATGACATTTGACACAGGTGAGATTATAAGAGTCAAGATTTTGAACATCTTGGATGAGATGGCTGAATAGGAAAACCACTAGAAGAAATTTATGGGCTTCTGTCCTAAACAGGTGTTCTGCAGCTGGGAAAGCTATGACAAAAAAATATAATAAATGTACCCAAATGCTTCTAATGAACAGATCTCTGAACATAGCCTATTTAAGGATTGAAAATATTTAGATTGCTTCAAAATATCTAGGGCTAAAAAATTACAATTAGATATTCAGGTGTCAATCACCACTTAACCATTTATTTGGGGCACTTCAGAGAGTTGGAAATAATTTTATATTCAATCCTGTAAGGAAAACTCAATGCATTGAGGGAAAGGGCTAATTTGTCTGCATCAAATCTACATTCCATCTGTAATTGTCCTTGAGATTGATGAATTCATTTCAATTCTAACCAAGTCAAGTCTAGGCTACTGCGCTGAAATCATTTAAGTAGTAACTTTCATTTGCACAGAATCTTAAGACCCTCAGAGAGTGGAGGTCAAGAGAACACCAGTCAGGTGGCCACTGACTTCTTGAGCTTTTGACATTCAGCCACCAGAGGCTGCTCTGAGACCATTATCCTCTTTTCATTCCAGGCCCAAATCCCACTGGTGAAACCTGTAAGGACTGATTTCTTCCATTGCTCTGAATTTTCCTTTCTTAATGCAGTTCCCTGGTGGTCTGCTGTTTGGAGTAGATGATTAATTATAGTTAAAGAAGAACTGCTGAAAAGGAAAAAAAACTACAGATTACTGTTTTTGCCCTACTCTCTATTTTTAAACTCTTAATCATGTTCAGTGTCTTTTAAGGAAAAGAGAATTCGTCAAGGTGGAAAGAAAAGCTACTTTCCTGTTGGCGCTGACTAATTTTTCATCTTTCTTTCTCCATGTTGCTGTATTTTCAAAGATCATTTCTGAAGGTTTAAAAAACCCTTTATTCCACAATACTTACTTCCACGTGGTTTCTATTCCGCATTTTGCCTGCATTTTATAGTTACTTTCATGCTCTTCTCTGTTTTGTGTTTTTAGATCTTTGCCTTTCCCCTTTAAGTCTTTATCTAACAAAACAAACCCAACACTAAATGAAGAAATAACTGTAGTTCAGTGAGAAAGGATTAGAAATGATTTTGATACCTATAATATACTTTGTGTTTAGTCTTGGACAACTAGGCACTGATTTAAATTGTTCATTGAAGAATGGAACCAGTTTTCTTTATGTGAAATTACATTCAGTCTCCTCAGGAGAAGGAACCATTATGGTAGACAAGGACAAGCCCATCCAAAACAACTGTTTTCATGTGATTTTTACATACGCCACTGTAATTATTAAGCTGCCACAGTCATGAAAGTAAGTTACTACAACAAGATCTAAAATTTTAAAGTCATGGCAAATACTAAATTAATAGTTTTATAGTGAAGTCATCAATGTATAGATGACCTGGAGAACTTCATCCCTGTAATTCTTTTATTCTAGATTTATTCTTTTGTTTTTGGTAAAATCTCATGTCTAACTGAAAGGGGTATGAACTAAGTGTCTGTCTTCTTAAATGTATTTAATTTTCTATAGATTACAGAAAAATCAACTGAACTGGAAGAAAAAGTACCTATTTTGTTAATTTGTATTTATAGTAAAAGTTGAAAATTTAAAAGTTTCTTTTCCTCTGAAAAGTTCTTGAGATACTGTGAAACATTCCTGAATGTTTGGTGTCATCACATTCATAGAGTAGAATTATCATTAAAAGCTTTTGAAATGTTTGATAATTTGCCTCAAATATAATGGTAAAGATTGTTACTTAACATTTGTGATTCAAGTAGGATACTTGGTGGCTTATATTTTCAGGTAGAAGAATGGCAGTCACTATGTCAATTGGAGCAAATTTCACTGAATGCTCCAACAGAAGTGGAATGCCACTGAAAGTGCTAGATCCCTTGTATGTGACAGGTCACACTTTCCAATTTATCCCTATGAGAGAGAGTACCAGAAGCCGTTTGCCCATAAGTAATACCTTATTAAAGCATCATGATTTAATGTGGCATATTTTTTTTCTCGATTTGCATGCCTGACAGTTGCCTTCCTAAATATCAGCCTTGAACTGAGCCACAGAAGAAAATTAGACCCACTGAAGTAGTATTAGGTCAGCTTTGTTGGATGCATTAGTGACCTGTCTGAACAAAGACAGGGGACTTAGGCACAGAAAATCATCATGTGGCCCTGGGCCCTGGAAGGTAGCCCCATTGCCTTGCAAATGCATTGCATGAATCATTATTAAACATGCTGAGAGATGAATTCCAGGGGAATGAAACATTCACTGATTCAACTGCTGTTAGGTGGGTCATATGAGACTTGTCTCACTTGGTTTTCCTTAAGGAACTCCCACAACATCTCTGATTGTTCTTGAACACCACATTTCAAATGCATAGAGCTGCTGTATTAAGATAAAATTGTTAGGATTAAAGATGAGTGCTTAAATTAGTATAACCCTCAGGCCAGGTATACCTCACTAAAGTGCACAGCCTTTAAACTACCAGCACTCAATTTTTAAAAAGTAACCACAGTAGCCTATTTGTTAAGGGAGTGGTTACTGAGTAGTAGAATACACATTTTCTTTAAAGAAACGGAGATACAACCATATTAGTTAACTGTGGGTATTACTTGGAGTTATATTTAACTAAGTGTGTGATTCAAGAGGAGAAAGGGCTTTTAAGAAAACTTTTGCAATTTATGTGTTTATTTCCAGTAAAATGCATGTTCATCCCTTCTTAGTACCAGTAGGTTCTTATGTATGGGACTCTTTTTTTTTTTTTTTTTTTTTTTTTTTTTTTTTTTGATACAAGGTCTCCCTATATGTTTCAGGCTGGCCTTGAACTTGTGATCCTCCTATTTCAACCTCCTGAGTGCTGGGATTACAGGTATGCCCCACCACACCCAGTTGCATTGGACTTTAAAAAAAATACCGTGGAATAACTTTGGGTTTCAGTTATTGAGGATAAACAACAACCCTCTTCTTCCTGCCCACATCACACCTACCATTGTCTTAGAAAGAGCCTTCCTGTACAACACACATAGTGGGTATTCTGCAGTTTTGGTTGTATGTGAATCATTAACGGTCATTTCACAGGATTTGTTACCAGAATGAGCACAGAGTCATGTAATAGCCCATAGTGTTTCTTTTGTGAGGTCATCTGACTTAAGTCATCCTGTTTTCCCAGAGGCTCCCTCTGATGAGCTGGCCTTTCTTGTAGTCATGTCATATGACGTGGGCTATGGGAAAAATTGAGGACAGTTTTCCATAACATGTGTTGGCATATTGAAGTAAGGTAAAGAGGACTTGAGGAACATGCAACTTTCAAATTCTCATATCTCTAACTTAAGGAATGTTGGAGAAGGAAATGTTTTCCTCTACCTACTTTGGTTCAGTACTTGAGGCCTGTGAATTAAATTAACAAAAGACAGATGAGCAGGAGGAAAGACACAGTTTTTATTACTATTTACATTCATAGCAGCTCACAGAAAAGGAGTAAAATCAAAGAAATGGACTTAGAGGACTTATGTAGCCCTTTAACAAGGGAGAGAGTTTTACACTGTGGGGCAGTGACTAGGAAATACATAAGGGAAGTAATGGAAGATCAAGATTATTTTAGTAAGGTCCGTTTATGCAAACTCATCTTGGTGTGGACTCCTCGTCTTCAATGGTAAGAGTTACTTTCTCTCTTTGGCATAGGGGGCCACTTTCCTCAAGGGCAAATGTATGCATTGCTTTTAGGCATATGAAGGCACAAAACTCTTCCTATGGCCATTGATTCTCAATCGCCATTAGCTCAAAATAATCCAAATAGTCATAATTGGAAGCAGTATAACTCTGATCCCTTCAGGAAGTAAATACATGAGGCTTGGAACTTATAGTAACTTGTGTCATTAGGGCCAGCTTCATGAGCATGCTGTACTGTCACATAAGGCCCCAAGCTTGGTTTAATGATCAAGTGAATAGGCATGGCTATGTTGTGATAAAACTTTATTTGTGCACATTGAAATTTGAATTTCATTTGCTTTTCACATGCCATGAAATAGAATTCTTTTGATTCCCCTGCCTCCAACCAGAGGAAAACATCGAAAACCATTCTTAGCTGGTAGACTGTACAAAAATAAGTGGTGGGCAGGCTTGGGCTCCAGGGCCAGACTTTTGGAAACCTGGTCAGGAGAAGTATTTCCTAGGCTAGCAGCATGAGGCTCAATAGAGAACTTGTGAGAAATGCACATTTCCAGGCCTTACTCCAGACCTACTGGAGCCTGGACTCTGTCACTTGTGTTCAAACAAGTCTTCCAAGGGATCCTGGCACTCCAATTTGAGTGCCCAATTTGATATAGCCCTTTGGTTCCCAGCGGGGCTTGAAACGTGTGAAAAACTGGGTTCAGATTTGGGTGTGGGTTCAATATGTTAACATTTAGAGGGTTTGGGTTCAGTTTGGGTTAAAAATTTTAATAATATGTATAGATGAATAAATTTCTTTCAATTTCTTTTCAAATAACAAATAGGTAATGATACAAAATAATCACTAAAAGCTGAACCCAAGCCCAGTTTTCTCTGGGTTCACGTTCAGGTTCCAATTCAGATTCAGGTTGAGAAAAGTTTTTTTTTTAAATGCTTGAACCCTGCTATCTACACATAGGATTTAAATGTATGCATAAGTGTTAGTACATGTTTACACCACAAAGAACAATTTCTTGGGTTCAGGGTTCAGGTTTGAAGGCCTGGTTCTTAGCCCTGGCTGTGCATCAGAATTCCCTAGGGGAACTTTGTAAAAAAACTCTCCAGAGCCCACCCAGCCTAGCCTAGCTCAGTTAAATGGGAGCCTCTGGGGGGTGGCACCCAGTCACCACTATCTTCTCAATCTCCTCCATGTGATTGCAGTGGGCAGCCCAGGCAACAAATACCTTCATTGTCCAAGTAAGAAAACTGAGCACAGGGTTTAAATGAATCGCTCAAGATGCACAACAAGAAAAAACAGGTGCAGCGGAGCCTATTGGCCCTTTTAGATACATGAGGGTTAAAATAGTACAATTGGTCACGGGCTGTATTTGCCAGAAGCTTCAGGGGTCAGGTTATCTTTTATGTAGCACTGATTAACTTAAAAACACATCTGGAAACATGCCCTAAATAAAATGAAAGTCAGTTTGGGATGCTCATTAGGCCAAACAACGCAAGCCTAATCAGGAGAAATAAGATGCAAAGACTCAGGAGAGTCCCATGTGAAAGCACTTTGGGCTGAGGGGTCGGGAAGGGGGAAGAAACCCTGCCAGCACTGTGGCCTGCCCGGGAGCTACTTGCAAGTATATCCCAACAGTCCTATCTGGTGGTGGTGGTTGTTGTTAGGTGCCGTCGAGTCGAGTCCAACTCATAGCGACCCTCATAGGGTTTTCAATGGCTGACTGTTTCGGGCTTGCCTTGGGAGTGGGTTGCCATGTCCTTCTCCCATTTTGTGGTGCTAGGAATCGAACTCAGGACCTCAGAGACTGCAGAGCAGCGCTCTACCACCTGAGCTAAATCCCAGCCTATCCTATCTGGAGCACAGGTAAATATGTTGTAGACTTAAATGTCACTAATGACAGTTTTATTAAAAGCCACTAGTATTTGCATTGCACTGGGATTTATCTCAGTTGGTAGAGCGCTGCTCTGCAGTCTCGGAGGTCCTGAGTTCAATTCCCAGCACCGCAAAATGAGAGAAGGACGTGGCAACCCACTCCCAAGGCAATCCTGAAACAGTCATCAAAAACCCTATGAGGTTCGGTATGAGTCGGACTCGACTCGAGGGCACCTAACAACAAGCAACAACAATGTTTGCATTGCTTGCAATGGATTTTCTGACTCTTAAGGATTCCTGGGCCTCAGGAGTTTTTAAAGAGAACTTTCGAATGATGAGTGCTTTGTTTGGGGTTTCTCAGCAAAGGCTTTACCCCACCTGCCCATTCCAAGGAAGGAAGAACATGGGCTATGTACCCAAAATAGAGCTGGAGATAGTGAGGCCCAGGCAGAAACTGAGTCACAGGGTGATTACAACTAGAGCTGTACATACAGCTCTTAGATGTTTTTATTGTTTTATTAGTGATCTGATCATAATGTGAGCTATTATTTCTGAGTATTTGCTATGTGCTGTGCTCTCATAGTGCTGTGGGTAAGAGCATGTTCTCGGGGGCTTGGGCACATAAGCCAGGAGCTATGGTCTCCTAGCTAGATGACTTTGCTTCTCTGTACCTCAGTTTTCCCTCCTGTGAAGTGGGAAGAATATTCGTGCCTTTTCTCATAGGGTGAAGGCAGTATGAACTTGTTCACAAGTGTCTGGCGTCCGGTAAGTGGTCAATGAATATTCAATAGCATTATTTTAAACAAATTGCCTCATTCAGTTCTCATAGTCACTTTGAGGGAGATTGAGCTGATGGAACAGGGACACACAGCCATTAGGTGACAGGATTGATATGTAGTCCAAGGCAATTTCCAGAGGCAGGGCTGCTTAGCTACAGTGCTATACTAATTTGAGAATAGAAAAGGAAATATTGATGGCCAATGTTGTTTTTCCATGTATAGTATTAACTTTTGGACTAGAGCCACAGACCCCTTGTCCTTCTTTTTACATGGATGCTTTTAGAATATCTCCAGACTCCCCTCCCACAGGAGACTGAAGCCAGGCAGCGGCCTGGCCTGTACTCCTCCTGCAGTAGTCCCCAGCTCAGTCAATGGCAACTCCATTCTTCCAGCTGTTTCAGCAGAGACCCTGGAGGGCATTCTAGCCTCTTGTCTTCAGGGGACACATCCATGCTGCCAGCAAATCAGGGTGTCACTTCACTTCCAGGGCCACTCCACCCCAACACACCATCATATCTCTCCGTCTTCCTCTCTTCCTCCTTTCCCCTCCCCTCAGCTTTTTGTTTGTTTGCAGTCTGGGGGTTGAACCCAGGGCCTCGCACTTGCATGCTCTGCAAGTGCTGGACCACTGAGCTGCACCCCCAGCCCACTGTTTTACTTTTTTGAGACAGGGTCTCGCTAAGTTACGCAGACTGCTTCTGGTCTTGAACTTGCGATCCTCCTGCCTCCACCTCCCGAGTCACTAGGATTACACCCATGCGCCACTGCACCCGGCTCTTCCCCTCGGTTTTTTGAGACAGAGTTTCTCATCCTGGCCTCAAACTCTCAATCCTCCTGCCTCTGCCTCCTCAGTGCTAGGAAAATAAAATCTTTGAGAGCCTCAGATACCTATATGCTGCCAATCAGTGGCTAAACCACTGATGAACCAATTAGCTCAGAGTGAGGAAAATGCTCCAAGGCTGCATTCCTAACTGTGAAAATGAATAACACAAAAAGTGTATTGTATGGGGAAAGCCACTGAGAAATTCTGAATGGAGGAGGAAAACCTCATTCACAATTCTAGAGAAGTAGCCCTAAAATCCATATCCTGCCCAGCACAGCACAGTGATATCTCATTCCACAAGAGCTACCTTTTCAATAGGCATATGCATTATTTCTTTCCTGCCTACCAAAGATGAGCTGAACACAGTTCAAATTTGGAGAACCTTTTTAAATTAACAAAAATTATTGAAGCATTCAGTTTATTTTCAAAGGCAAATGGCAAACTCATGGCTTATCTTGAAGGAGCAGTGGGAGAGACTTTTAGAGATGGACTGAGTTTGGGGACTTCAGAACCACATCAGAATCTAATGATAAATCCCAATCTCCAGTGTGAGGCACAGGAGATGTGGGAGTATTTGTGGACAGTCATGGGTGGAGTGGGATTTGATGCCTCATGCCAAAGAACCACATCCACCCTAGGGTGGCAGCAACACTGCTGAATAGAGCTAGCCACTGGAGTCTGAGAGGTTGGGTCCAATTTCCCACCGACCAACCATCCACCTGCTGCATCCTCCTGGGGGCCTGATGTGCAACTGCTCCATGAGAGACATCAGAATCCCTTCCTTGCCTCCGTTTTCATTCAGCACATATACCTCCCGGGGGGAGGTTTACTGTACTAAATAGCGCATCTCTCTAGTGTAGGTAGCTGCATTTTAATTTCACTAGGCCTCTGCGTGTGTGGTGTGTCAGCTGCTTTTGAATGAATTTCCTTAATTGGGATAAATTAATTTGCCCAACTGAAGATGGGTTCACCTATCTGCCAATTGGTTCATTTCTAAAGATGATCATAACAAAATTATCTTTCACCCTACATAGATGCAGTTCAGGAGGAATATCAGTAGAGCTTTTAAATACAACTTAGTGTTTCAAATAATAGTATAGTTATTTTGTTCATTGTATTATGCTACTTAAATCATTTGCATTAAAATAATATCAACTAGCATCACTATTTATGAAATAAAGTAGACAGACAGCCAAAGCTTTCCCTTTTGTAAATTAATAATTCAAAGGAGGATAAAATAAAGCCTCATTTGAATGCAGTTTCTCAGACATTTAGATCTCTTTAATAAATGTGGAGAAGGCTAAGGCACGGATACTAAGTGTTCGCATTTTTCTCCTTGAAATGACTTGACATATTTATCTTGAATCAGGGAAATGGTAGGAAAGCCTATATCATATTCTGAATTTTCATAAGTGGTTCCTAGCAGAAGAAAAGCTGTCTAGTTATAAAGAAATAAGGGCAAATGTTATTGCCGTAGCTATTAAATAAGAGTAACAAACAGCCTGATCTGTGCTAGCAGAGGAAAGAGACATATAAACTATGATCCATAAGTAGTTTTTATCTTTACCATCATCTTAAATCCAAGCACAGATATGTGTGGAGTGGGAGAGGATTTTCGCCAATCAGCAATAACATTGTCATCTTGGTAATCTTTCTGCACATTTGAGAAATGCCAATCTAAGAGATAAGGCACTTAAGTTTTATAAGCAAGGAGTGCAAATCCTGTTCAAAGCTTCTTTTGATTAAAATTTCTGTTCATCTTCTTATGTCCATGTGATTATAAATGAAGCAGCCTGATTTGCTTGTTTCTAAAATACAAAAAATGAAACCTGATTCACAACAGTTAATTTTTTCATCTCTAAGGCTAATTTAAAAAGAAGATTTGGGCATTAAAATATTAAAAGTTTGAGGGACTAATCCTTTTCACATACAAAGAGAGTGAGAAAAAAGAATAAGGGCAAGAAGTAAAATGGCTATAATATGGAGAACAGTAACCAGCTCTTCTTAGCCACACTTAAACCTACAAAAAAGAATTCAAACCAAGAATAATGCCAATTAGGAATAAGATGAAAAAAGAATGAATTATTAAAACATCTAGGTTGTAGAATCTTCATTCCTGGAGACCTAAAAGAACATTTGTCTAAAATAGTTTGGATCAGGGCTAATATATGTGTTTCTGTCCGTACATGGCAAATCAGTCATAAACCTTGAGCAAATTAAAGCTGCGGTGGGGGAAACAGGAAATGCCAATCGGCTCATATGTGCACGACATGGTGACATTACACTTAGGGGTTCAGAATAAGCCATCAAGCATGTAATTTCTCTAAAGCTTTACTAAGACTCTTTGGTCAACCATGGGTCAAATAATCAAAAACACTGCTAGTTCACAATAAGTGAATTTAAGGTCAAGAAATTGATTTAATAACCAGCTAGTGTCTCTTGGTTTATTTTTCGTTAATTTTAATATTTTATCAAAGTAATATATGTTCAAGAACAAATGTATTAAAGACTCATAATGAAAAACAGTAATCCTTGTCCCTTCCCACTCCACCCTAGGGGCAATCATTTTCAACTGGTTAATATTTCCTTTGGTATGTACTTTTATATTTCCCACAATACGCTTTTGCTGCTCTTTCTTGGCTTGTGAATTTTACACATTATCTTTATATTCTATATGTGATCAAAAAGGAATTATCCCTCCCTGGGTTTGATCCCCAACACCGTAATGAAAAGGAAGGAAGGAAGGAAGGAAGGAATAAAGAAAGAAAGAAAGAAAGAAAGAAAGAAAGAAAGAAAGAAAGGAAGAAGAAAGAAAGGAAGAAAGAGAGAAAGAGGAGAGAGAAAGGAGAGAGAGGGAGGGAGGGAGGGAAGAAAGAAAGAAGAATGGGAGGAAGAAAAGGAGGGAGGAAAGGAGGAAAAGAACAAGAAAATGAAAAAAGAAATTACCCTTTTACACTACCTCCCTCATCCCCATCCCACATTTTCCCAACATAATGGTGCCCAGAATTGTTTCACCTAGCAACACAAATACCAAAACATTGGCTGGAACAGAGTAGCAATTAATTTTTCTCACAGAACATGAAGTTCAGGGCTCATTTGGAGGCTCCAAGGTGTCATCAGGAATCCAGAATCATTCTAGCTTTCCAGTCATCCAGCTTTGTTGTGTGGTCTATTCTCCTCCTGGTTACAGAATGGCCCCTGTCCCTGAGGCCTTGCAACCATATTCCTGGTGGGGAAATGTGGAAAGAGCAAAGGGCAAACAGTATGTGTCCCCTTTTAAAGAGCTTTCCCCAATGCCCTACATAGCCCATCTATTAAAATTTCATAGGCCCTAATAGTTTTACCTGATCACCCATACCTGCAAGAAAAGCTGGGAAATATTCTTCAGCTGGGCACATTTCTGCCTCCAAATAAATTGAAATTCTGGCATAAAGAACCAAGGGAAAAATCCAGGCATGGTGGGGCATACTAGTGATCCCAACACTCGGAAGGCTAAGTCAGGACAATGGTGAATTCAAGGCCAGTCTGGGCTATATAGTGAGACCTCTCAAAAAAACAAAACAGGAACAAAAACCAAGGGAAAGATGGACACTATATTGACTACCAATACTCTAGGATACTACATCTTTATCAGCGTTCACTGTCAACTTAAGTAATGCTCTATAGTTGTGCTTCTGGTTTTTGTGTATGTTTGCTTTTGGCATTCTTTTGTTTTCTTGGAGGTATTAATAACATCACATTTTGCTTAGATTCATGTGTACTTTTTTTATCCTCAAATGTAATCTCTCAGTATCATTCTTTTTTTCTCTCTGGAGACCTAATTCAAGGAGCCTTCCATCTTCCTGCTACAGTTTAGACTGGGATCTTTCTAAGATGATGCATCTATTATCCTGGAGTTTCCATACTTCTCTTTATATCGATCCCTTCACTTTCTCACTCTCATTGGCTTATCTTTCCTGGTTTACTTCCCTTATCTTGATAAAACATATCTTTGAGTGGTTTCCAAAGAAAAAGTACATGGGATACAAAAATTTTGAGTCTTAGTATGAAAATAATTGCATTCTTTCCTGATGAGTGGTATTATAAGCTGGTATGAAATTGACAATTAGAAATCACCTAAGCTCAAAATTTTAAGGCAGTTATCTTCTCCCAGTGTTGCACTTGAGAAGCAATTAATAAATCTGTTAGCCAGTGACCCAGGAGGCTGAGGCAGGAGGATCACCAGTTTGAGGCCAGAGGCAGCCTTCATAACTAGCGAGATTCTGTCTCAGGATAAAAGATAAAAAGGGGCTGGGGGTGCAGCTCAGTGGTAGAGCACTTGCAAAGCATGCATGAGACCTTGGGTTCAATCTCCCAGTAGCACACACACACCCACCCACACACACACACACACACACAAAATCTATTAGCAAAAGTTCCTTTCTTATAAAGAAGAAAGCCTTCTACTAATAAAGATTTTAAATTACTTTTGTTATTTGCAACTATTCAGTGTACATTTATTGACCTAATTGCCCATGTGCTCTATGCTAGTTCTTGCAAGGGGCATATAAAGTTTGGGCATGGGCCTTGTGATGGTTTGTTTCTCCTGTCAGTTTGGCTAGGCTATGATATCCAATTATTTCATCAAACATTAACCTTGCTATGAACCTATTCTGTAGATGTGGTTAACATATACAATCACTCGACTTTCAGTAAAGGAGATGATCCTTGATAATATGAGTGGGCCTCATCCAATCACTTGAAGCTCTTAAGAGAAAAGTTGACGTTTCTGTAAAGAAGACATTCTGCCTAAGAACTAGTTAGCTCCTGCTGACCAGCCTGTGGGATGCCAGAATTGCAAGTCTCCACAGTCACATGAGCCTGAAACAAATCTTTATATGTGTATTATATACCTTATTGGTCTGGTTGTCTGGAGAGTTCTGATTGATATAGGTCTCCTGGAGTCCGAGCACTCAGGAGGTTGACATGAGACAGTATCTTCAGTCCAGGATAATCGAGGATAGCCTGGGCAATACAGCAAGACCCCATTTCAAAAAAAAAAGTAAACAAAAACAACAAAAACCCAAAAAGCCTTTGCTAAGTTCATGTATAAATTATTTATAAGAGGAAGAGAATGACGAATCACCTGTATTTATTCAATCAATAAACTCTAGACACTGTCCAAATATTTCACCTCTAAATGCATACAATTATTTAGTTATAATTAAAAGTCTTTGTTGTTGTTGTTGTTTTGGAGACAAGTCTCACTATGTAGCCCAGGTTGGCCTCAAACCTCCTGCCTCAGCCTCCATAGCGTCTGAGGTTATAGGCATGGACCAGCACACTGGACTTTTAAGTTTCAATTATAAGCTGGATGTGGTGGCCCACACCTGTAATCCCAGCACTTAAGAGGCTGAGGCAGGAGATATGAGGTCACCCTGGGCTACATAGCGAGACTTTTGCCTCAAGAAAATTAAAATAAGATGATTTGTTCTAATTTTTAAATTTTCAAGTGAAGAAATATCTGTTGTTGTTGTTGTTAGGTGCCATCAAGTTGCATCCAATTCTAGTGACCCTCATAGGGTTTTCTATGGCTGACTGTTTAGGGATTGCTTTGGGAGTGGGTTGCCACATCCTTCTCCCATTTTTGCAGTGCTGGGGATTGAACTTGGGAACTCAGAGACTGCAGAGCAGCGCTCTACCAACTGAACTAAATCCCATCCCCAAAGAAATATCTGGCTCTATTTAAAACCTTGATGGGTGACCAGTTAGTCAGTTCTGTCCTGCCTAAAAGTCTCTTCCATAGGGTGTGGCATTCTAAACTATTTTTCTTGGTGTCTGTGTATGTTTTATTTCTGTGTTCACAGATGTCTTCCCTTCTTTCCAGAGTTAGTCATCCAAACCATTCCTAAAACCAGGAGCAGCACTTGCACCAGGCACACTTCATGGTTTCAATCTGCCCAGCTGTCCCCTGAGAACTCTTGGGCCTAGAGATGCCCATTGGTTTACCTGACGTCCATGGGTCAGCTAGTAGCCAAGGTAACTCTGTAGATAGGCTACACTTCCCATCTGCCTCATCCTTGCTGTATGCCATTGTTTCCTTTAACCCACTAAAAGAAACAAAACAGTACCTGTACTTAGAGAATAGAAATTTATGTCTTCTGTGACTTCCTGTAAGGATTATAGAATTTTCTCTTTTTTTCAAACTCTACCACTGAGCTGTACCTCCAGCCCCTTTTCTTTTTAATTTTTATCTTGAGACAGGGTCATGCTAAATTACACAGGCTGCCTCTGGCCATGAACGTGCAATCCTCCTGCCTCTGCCTCCCGAGTCACTGGGATTACAGGCATGTGCCACTATGCCCAGCTGAATTTACTTTTTCTAAGCAGACACTCATATAATCGTCAACTTAAATTACCTTCACTAATCACCTTGAACACCTCAAATTTTCTTCTGCCCCAGTAAGGGGCAATTGAGTATCTGGAACTTCTGGGAAAGAATAAATACACTCATCACAAACCCCAAAGATGGTGTCTTGAATTGGGCACACTGTCTAGGCAATGTCAGCTTGGTTCTCACTGACTTTTGATGACGTATCCTGACACACATTACAATAAACTATCTGATGTTGCTGATATTCAACCATTTTTTACTTACATAAACACTCATTCCATAATCCTGGACCTAGCAGATTGCTGAGAGAGGTAGCACACACATGGTTAGTTATCCTCCAGCAGTGTGTAACAATGCCCTTCCATGTTCAGGTAGGGCCTGTCCATGACCACCCACCCAGGAATCCATGTGAGGTTTACCATGGAGGTCTGTTTATAACCAAACCCACACAAAACGACAAAGGATTAGCATCTAGGCTGATTTCTAAAAGAAAAGCTATCAAGACTTACAACATCCCTTCAGCTAACATTTGCAAACATTGTTAATCACAGACTTGGGAACAGAACATCCAATTCTTTGGTGATTCAAGGTTTTTCACTTACTTGCACTGCTTCCAATAGGTAGATTAAATCCTCACTCAATGGACAACTCCAAAGGTCCATTTATTTCATTGGAAATTTTTAAAATTAAATTTATTTGTAAGTGAAAAAGAAGACTGTTTATTTCTACTGTTCAGTTCTTAGGAGTTTTGGGAATCATTTCTGTAGACAATGTATTTTACGGCACTGTCTTAGTTCAGGCTACTCTAACAAAATACCTTAGACTGGGCAATTTATAAACAATACAAATTTATCGCTTATAGTTGTGGAGGCTGGGAAGTATGAGATCAAGGTGCCTGTAGGCTCAGTGTCTGGTGAGGGCTGGCCCTCTGATTCATAGATATTGTCAATTGCTGTTATTTTACATGGCAAAAAGGACAAACAGGCTCCCTCAGGCCTCTTTTATAAGGACACTAATCCTATTCATGGGGGCAGAGCTTCATGACCTAATCACCTCCCAAAGGCCCTACCTCTATATACCATCACCTTGCAGGTTAGGATTTCAGCATATGAGCTTGAGAGGGCACAAACATTCAGACCAGAGCAGTCACAAAACACAATAATTCTAATCTGATACACTTAGATTTAATTCCTGGTATAGGAATTTATGGGGCTGGGATTTAGCTCAGTTGGTAGAGCACCCGCTCTGCAGTCTCTGAGGTCCCAAGTTTGATTCCCAGCACTGCAAAAATGGGAGAAGGATGTGGCAACCCACTCCCAAGGCAATCCCGAAACAATCTGCCATTGAAAACCCTATGAGGGGCCGGGCGCAGTGGCGCACGCCTGTAATCCCAGCGGCTCAGGAGGCGGAGGCGGGAGGATTGCAAGTTCGAGACCAGAGGCAGTCTGCGTAATTTAGTGAAACCCTGTCTTAAAAAGTAAAAAAAAATGGGCTGAGGGCGCAGCTCAGTGGTCCAGCACTTGCAGAGCATGCAGGCGCAAGACCCTGGGTTCAACCCCCAGTACCCTCCCAAAAAAAAAAGAAAAAAGAAAACCCTATGAGGCATTTATAAAGATAAGACCTTGAGTTATTTACTTTGCCTCAATAATCCTTCCCGCTGATGGTGATGGCTACTTTTTGGTATTTTGTTGTTGTTGTTGTTGTTGTTAGGTGCCGTCAAGTTGGTGTCCAACCCACAGGAACCCTATATACAATAGGCAAAACACTACCGTCAGTGCTTCTCTGCTATTCATAGGGTTTTCAATGGTGGATTGATTTTTGGGAGTGGGTTGCTGGGTCCTTCTCCCTTTTAGTATTTTAGTGGCAATTAAACGGTATACCTTTGTGAAATTCCAGGCACAATGCTTGGATCCTAGTAGGCATTTATAATGAGTCCTTGTCAATGACACCACCATTAGCATTTCTGTCTTAATGCATATTGAGGAAATGAACTTACTTGCCAAAACACCCTTGCTTATTCCCAGCAGATATTATCATATATATTCCCCCTAGAAATCATAGCTCTCTAGCTGAGAAAGTGGATAAGTATATTGGTACAAAGGTTTATGATGCCTTAATGTTTTTAAAAAATTTTTCTCAAAAATATATCCATAAAGTAGAGACTCTGGGTTAGAGGCTGGTGTCTTCTCTTTCACCCTGACTTGGAATGGCTCAGGTATAGCAGATGACACTCCTGAAACCACTGAGTCAGGTGGGACTGTTAAGATGGAGGAGGGCATTATAATTATCATTGTCAGAAATATAAAATATGTACTAAATTATGATAAAAAGGCAACTCCGTTCATCAGCTCATGTTTTGCTGGGATAAAACACCAGACACAAGCAAACTTCTGGGAGAAAAGATTTAGATATTTAGATGATTTCACTTCACAAAAACAGAACAAGCATGACGGCAGGGCTTGTGGCAGAGAACTTCATGTCATTGTGGACTGAGAGCAGCAAGTTCTACCGGAATTGGGGGCTCACATAAAACCTCCAAAGGCCTGCCCCCAGTGACCTACTTCCACAAAGCTGGATCCCACTCCCAAAGTTCCATAGCCTCCCAGGACGGTGCCACTAGCTGTGGATTAAACATCCAAACATTTTAGCATTTGGGGGACATTTTAGACTCACACCATCACAGTAACTTTGTTGTTGTTGTTGTTGTTAGGTGCCATCGAGTCAAGTCCGACTCATAGCCACCCTTATAGGGTTTGCAATGGCTGACTGTTTCAGGTTTGCCTTGGGAGTGGGTTGCCACATCCTTCCGCCATTTTGTGGTGCTAGGAATAGAACTCGGGACCTCAGAGACTGCAGAGCAGTGCTCTACAAACTGAGCTCAATCCCAGCCCACAGTAACTTTAGGAGTTTTATTTTCTGAGACATTCTTTTCCCTTCCTTAATGGGCAGTGACAGAAGTCTGATTGGTGTCCATGTCTGGGGGAAGCTGCACATTCCATTTTGTTCTCATTCTACAAATGTTTGCACATGGCAAGTATGGTGAAAGTAGCTGGGGTTACAAAGATGAATAAGACACCGTTCTTGTCCTTGAGAGTTTTATAGTTTCAGAGGCGAGAGAGACTCAGGAATATACGATTACAGTACAGTGTGGAATTGAAACAGCAGAGATGGATCATGGACTGCACAGCTGGTGCTTGCCATCTCCTGACGGGGGGTGGCTCCTTTCAACTCTTGAGTTCAGCTTTTCCCTTACTGCGGGGAAAGAGGGAGTATTTACGTCATGGAAATTGGCATTTATCTATTATTTATCTGTGAGAGGTGGGTGTTAAGCATTTACCTACACACTACTGGATGTGTATAAGCTGCTTTATGAGCACAGAGGAATTTTTCTCAGGGCCCTGGGGGAAACCACAAAAGAATGTTGACATTTGAGATATAGTACGTTGGGAGAGTGGGTCAGAGGAGAAGAAAAAATGGCCAAAATTTTGAAAGGGCACAGTCCTTGTGAGAGGAAATCCTAACTCATGTTTACCTTTGAAGTGATGACAGCCAGCAGTTGGGCGACACTCCTATTGAATAAATAATTGTGCAGTGGGATCTGACTCTAGTGGTATTTAATGGCAGCAGCCCTGGGTAGCGTCTTATGACTTGGGGCTGGGCATAGTTCTGGCAAGGGCAGAGGCAGTCATTCTCAAAGTGATTCAGAGTCCTTTGGCAGTGAGACAATATGCTGATTCCCAGGCTCCTTGGCAAACCTACTCAATTGGATTCTCTCAGAGCAGGGTCCCAAGGAGTCACATCTTTAACCATCTCCCCAAAAATCTCTCCACACACTCAAAATGAGAATTCATCTTTGAAAGCATAGTCTTGCTCCCCAGGGGATATTTGGTCATGCCTGGAGACATTACTGTTCATCATGACTGTTGAGGTGCTATTGACATCTAGTGGGCAGAGTCTAGGAATGCTGCTAAACATTTGACAGTGCACTGAGTGTGGCCCCACCCAGGGAACTGTCTCCAAGTGTCAATAGTGCCAAAGTTCAGAAACTTTGGTCTAGGCCATAGTGAAGGGCTCTGAAGAAAGTATGAGAAGTGGACTGAGGTCAACTTGTGTCAGCAGCAAGACCCTGAGACTACTCACATGAGAGGCTGGGGTGCGGTTGTGTCCCTCCAGGGGCAGGTATGGGGCTGCCGAATCTTCACAGAATGGAGCAAAGCTCACGCATATTGAACCACACAATGGCACTCCTGAGGCCACTGACTCATTATTTGCTAAGCTGTTTTTTTTTTTTCTCTAATGCCAAAATATTTAAAAATATTTATTGGATTGTCCTGACAAAATTGTGGTCACTTCTTTGGGAAGAAGAATTTGTCACCTGGGTGCCAGGAGGCTGAGGCAAGAGGATTGCAAGTTTGAGGTCAGAGGCAGCCTGCTCAACTTACTGAGCTTTTGTCTCAAAATAAAAAGTTAAAAAAGGACTGGGCTGTGGCTCAGTGGTAGAGCACTTGCTTGAGGGCCTGGGTTCAACCCCCCCAGTACTGCAACACACACACACACACACACACACACACACACACACACACACGCACACACACACACTTACTGGCAAAGTAGTCTTTGCTTAGGTTGCACTTTCTTGAAATCCATCATAGTGATGAAGAGTTGGAAAGAGTTACAGTGCATGGAGGTAAGGAAGAAAAGTTTGAAAAATCTGCTTGAGCCTGAGTCGCAGTTTGTAAGAAGCCAGTTCCTTCTGCCATCCTGCGGAGATGATGTCCAGCTTGGCCCTGTTAGTAAGCTCAGCAGATCCACCTTGCAGGTCAAGTGCAACATAGTGAAAGGGAGAAGCACTTTATTTTTCATGTTTCTCAACAAAACCTCAGTGGTGTTGTTCTCATGGAATATTTTTATCTGAAATTATGCCTTGGGTCCTCAATAATAAAGATTCGTGTTCGCTTGTTGCATTTCAAACTATTTGCGTGCAGAGCCCCACGAATGTCTGTTTTTCACAGACTGGATGTACGGATTACAAGGAGATGAGGTGTGTAACACTCTCCTTCCTTGATTGCTTGTTTCAGTTAAGAGGCCTAACAATTTGGTTTCCTCCCCAGTGTCTTTGTAAAAGTAGGCATCCAATGGAAGACACTCGTTTAAAAACATCCTTGGGTCCTGCGCGTTGAACTTTTGTGGCTGAAATAATTCTGCACCCTCCAAAGGCTTTTAGGGAGCTCTTAAAAGGCAGAGATTTAAAGCCTGAAGCTAGTTAAGCTCTGAGCAGACACAGAGCTGTTAGATAAGAATAGAACTCATCCTTTACTTGGGGGGCTCTGGGCACTGTTTCCAGCTGCTTCCAGTCATTTGACTCCCGCAAGCTGCCCTAATCTTCGCGGAGGCAGCCTCTCCGGCTCCCAGGACCACCCCCTGCTCCTGATTGGCGGGGCTCCTGCGAGGCTGGAGCCAGCCGCCTACGACGTCTCTGAGAACTGATTTGAAATAAGAGCCAGGCGGTCCTCGCTTCCCTGCGCCCGACTTCTCATAGGCTGGGAAAGGCAAGGTTGAGAAACTTGACATTGTCTCGGGCAGAGTGCGTGTAGCAACAGATCAAAGAAAAAAAAGGAGGCCGAAAACGTGCTCTTCGCTGCCTGTGGATTGCGCCGAGTTGCTTTTGTCTCACGGGCTCCGGTGGGCCCCGGTGTCTCCCCTCGGAAGGCTGCGGCGCGCGCTCCCATGCAGCTCGCTCCCTGCCGGATGGGTCATGGGATTCTAAACATGAGGCAGGTAAGCCTGGTGGCTGCGCTGGCGCCCGGGCGCGACGGGGCGGCTGGAACCCCTGCGACCTGTTCCTCCCCAGAGGGGGCCCAAGCAAGTCCGAGGTGACCCTTTAGGCGGAAAGAAGGGCTGCGCTCTCCTAGAACAACCCAAGAAGCAGATTAGCTGCGTGCCCCTCCCCTTGCACCCCCATCCTGGCCACCCGTCTCCACTGTTGCCTCTAATGGTGATTGGTGGTGTCAGGCAGTCATTGCGAAGGGCTAAAAGCAGTTTGTAGAACCTGTAGAACGATCCCAGTTCGCAGCAGCTGGAAGGTATTGTACAAGATCGATCTCGAGCTTTTCGCCTCTACCCTATGCCTTGGGTTGCAAGACAGACAACTGCCTATCCTGAATAAGAATTACTCGAGGCCGCTTATCTCATTTTGGCTCCTCATTCTGAGCGCTTAGTGTGTTTATGGCTGCGAAGGCGGAACCGGCCCAAATCGAGAACACAGCCCTTCCAGAAAAATGCAGATTTTGTTTTTTTCTGTCCTAGTAGTTTGGGAGCTGTATGGCTTCTGGACTCGAGAGGACAGGCTTGAAAGTAAAGAGTGGAGAAAGGGCTTGGGGATTACTTCAATGAGGCTTTGAAAAGCATTCTACACCAGCAGCTTCTTCCGTCGCCCTGGGGCATGATAAAATTCCTTATCAGCTCAGGCAGAGGTTTACAGCTTTGCCGTTAAGAAAGAAAGGAAAAGGAAAAAGTGGATTAGGAAGCCAAGAAGAGGGTGTAATTTACAACTCAATTAAAGTTACGGGAGAATCTTGTGTCAATATTTAAATATCCAGATCAATACTCAGAAAGGGGGCAGATAAAGCTGGAAAACCATATCAGTAGCTGGGAAAGGCAGAGATTACCGAAGAGTAACATTCCATTGGCCAGCCTGAGTCCATCTGGGTGGGAAAGTTAGCATCTGTACAGCCACCGCAAAAGCTCTTCACTCTTTTCTTCCAAGTGGGCTGGTTGTGTGCCACTCTGCCTGCCTGCTCTGGGGGAGGTGAATCTCCCCATTATTGGCTAGGGCAAGGAGTTTAGAACTTTGTTGCTTTCGTGTAGTTTCGGGATGTAAGGCAGACCTCCACCCAAGGGTGGAGCGCAAAGCCCCTCAGCGACTTGTCCCCCTCACTTGCTCCTAAGCAAGCATGCTTGTTAAGTTTCCTCAAGTGCAGAAAAGCACATGGAGTGCCCTGTGCTTTCAATGAATTGCCTTTGCCTCGCCGGGTCTGTGGGGTGGAGGCTGGCTTTAAGTTTTGCAAACTCACAGGCCAGCCTCATTCTCTTCATGTCTAGCAGTCAGAGGGGCTGGGGGAAAGGAGTGAGAAGGCGAACTGGAAAGGACTAGGAAGGAAAGGAGGAGCGCAGTAATATTTTTGACAAAGGTTCCGGGCCGGAACAAAGAAGTCATTTGATCCTGTGCAGAGCCACCTGTCCTCTTTTCCGGGGTGCTGGAGCTCAGTCTCCGGAATCCCGGTTCCCACACAGTTCCTCTGGAACAGTGGCACTCCCTGTGCCGGATGCCCAAGGCATGCTGTCCCGCGCTTGGGATGGTTCTTGCCATGGGTAGCTGTGGCAATCATGGGAAGTGGGAAAGCAGCCCAGCATTGAAGTGCTAAGCACACAAACGCACATGTGGTAACGCCTTAGTTATTTAATGAATGGGCAACTTTTTATCCCACATCTCTGTGCATTTTTTTTTCCTGTTGTGCACTTGAAAAGAGGGTGCGATGGGGGCAGGAAACAGAAGAGAGGGGAAGGATCATTGTTCATCAAAGAAACCCAGACAGTCCAAGACAAGAATGTAGGGGGGGAGCGAGATGGGGGCATCTTCTCATGGGTGAGTTTCAGCTTTGCTCCAGTCTCTCTTGGGGGAGACCAGACTGCAGCACGCAGGCAGGGGGAACTGTACCCACCCGCCAATTTGTCATATCATCTCAGCAGCCCCTGCTGGGTTTGCAGGGTTAACTATCAAACCGACCCATGTGTCATCAGCTCAGCAATGAAATTCAATGTTTTTGCCAGGAAGTGATGCATCCCTAGAGCTGCACAAATACTGAACAGCCATGTGGCAGCCCAGAAGAGACCCCTGCCACTGCCTAGCCAGAGATTGTGGGTAGCCAGAAATTGCCAACAGCATTCAAAGGCTGGTTGGGTGTCTGCTAGGTGGGCAGAGAAGGAACAGTATCGGACAGAATTCTTTGAGGGTCAGGCCACATGGACGTAGACCCCCCCAAAAAATGTGAACCTGACTTGCCTTTATCAGGAAGTCATTGTAAAGTGTGTACCAACCTTTCCCTGCACTCTAATCATAAATGGGAAATTTTTCTGAGCCTTCTTTGAGAAGGAATTTGCCGTGTTCCCAGGTAAAAGGGAAGACATGGCCACCTGTTCTCCAAGCCCCGCCAGAAACAACAGGTTTGCCTGTGGCATTCCCACAACTGTAGATATCCTTCGCAAATAGACAGCCACCCCCAATGCCCCGCCACAGGAGAAGAACAAATACTTCATTCTCAAGCTGGAAAAGAATTAGATTCACCAGACAGACAAAATCACCTACCGGACATATTTTGTAGTTTTAACATCCTGATAATTTTAGGGAAAATGCTAAGGAGGTGCATGCTACATTTCTGATCGAAATGAGTTCACTTTCCATCAGGGAGCTGCTGAATTCTTGCAGGGCTGGGATGCTGCTGTTGCAAGGAGGCTGTGACTCAGTTTGATTGGCCTGCTTTGCATTCTTTAGATTGGAATTAAAGCGCCCAAGGGCATCTGGCTTAATAATGAATGTGTTTGTAGTAATCCTTCCTCCAAGGATTAGAAAGTCCTTCGCAAACATGATCTATTTATTCTCTGCCACATCCCCAGGAGAGAATGAAGGGCAATTTGATCCTCACTGAACAAATGGTGAGGGCAAGACAAGAAAGGTTATGTATAGAGAGACCAGAAAATTAGAGGCAAGTCTGGGAATGAACATTCACCTACCCAGAAAGTCTACCTGTGCAGTTTAGGCTCCCCAAAGGCATTCTAGGGATGAAAACAGAACCTCTCCTTCGACATCCTTTGTCTTCCCATTCTGTAGTGCTCCAAGTATGTGGTATGGTTTCCTTCATTTTGAAAGGCAAATCTTTTAAAGTTTTAAAGGCATTTCTGTTCCTATTTGTCCCAACACTGAGATCAGTCGGCTTTTATGACATCCAATAGGAAGATACTGTAACCGGAATTTTAAATATGCATCTGAGAAATGTTCTCTTTCAACAGATGTTTTAAGTTTTTGCACATGGGTAAGCTCAATGTCTTCAACATATGTTAAAATTTTAATTTCTTCCCTGTTATCTGTCCTTCAGGAAATGCTATCATTATAGGACTTGCTGTCAACTTAAGGATCCTTGTTAGTTGTTTTGAAGTGATTTTTGAGTTGGCTTTTCCTTGCCATGTGCTGCAACTTGTGTTCCTAGTTCGCCTGGCTGTGGAACACACAGGCTACAAGCAAATCCGTTAATTGGTAGTTGCATGTAATCCGCAGACATTCCAGCAAATTTTAAGGCTAAGTGTGTTTGTGGATGTCTCCTGTCTTTGATCCCTTATGTGGTAAATAGACATCCAAAGTAGCTATGGCAACCTAGGCTGAGCAGTGGGGAAGGGCGGATAGGGGAAATTTGGTCACTGGACAAAGAGTAATTTGTTCAATTAGGAAAAGGGGCCAAATCAGGATATTTTTAACCTACATGATTTGGGGATCCCAATTTATCCAAATCATGAAGATTTTTCTTGCTAAGCAAAATGAATTAATGGCTGACCACATGAGAGCATTTTGCAAATGTGTTTAACTTCTTTTTAATCAAGTGGTGCTACTTTCCAAAGGCAGCTTATAAACTGAAAGAGATGCCCGACATGTGCTGTCAATGTCATTAATACCACTGATGTACTTAGTGTGAATGTTTTTATTTTCTGAACTTGGTGGAACTTAAAAAGACCAGGATCCTGTTGGAGGTATGCATTTCGGTTATCTACCTGCAGGGGTCAGACTTGAAGTTTCCATGATGGAAGTCCAGGCAGTGGATGCCACTGTGGGAGTCCCATGCTGAGCCAGAGAGAATTCCTCTGCTTATTTGGAACAATTAGTTAGCAATTCTTTAATCTTGTGACCAAAGCAAATTCATTCAATGAAGAGAATATCAAATACACTGTGATTAAAGCAAGGGCAATAAAGCCAGGCCAAACAAGAATCGAATCTCTATTTAGATATGGGACAGTTTATCAGGAAGATTTTGGCCCAGTATCAACTCCTTTTATTTCACTCCAAACTCCTCTTAGGGGTTTTGTCCTAGAAGGTTATTTGCCTAGTTTTATGAATGGGCATGTTCTGGAAATTTCTTTAAATGAAAGAACACAGTACTAGAGATTCATCTGGATTCAGAATATTTTCTTTCTCCTTCAGAAGAAAATGTTCATTGACACAAGATTAGGATGTTTAATTGTCTCCAGAAGTTGGTGTTAAGGAGCTCAAAATATTGAAGTACACACACACAAATGCCTAAAGGGAACTTTCCTTTAAAAACCCCAAACTGAAAACAAACTCCTAAAAATGTACATCCTTTGTGCTTTAAAAGAAAAGTTCTGAGATTCTGAGTAGAAGAGGCAAAAAGAGGGAAGATGTGCAATTGTTTGTAGTATAAATGGATGTAAAAGCTTTCATATTTAGTCAGTTGTTTATGATGAGTAGAGATGGCTCTCCATTTCTTATGTCATTCACCATTTACTGAGCACTTACAAAATTACTATATTTAGGAGTTTGTTCAATAAAGCTACATGGTAAATGATTCTTCTATGCCCACAACTTTTGGGCCATGCACAGGATTTGGATATGGCCCCTGCCCTCAAAGAACTTTGAATCTGATGTGCAATTTTTAGTACCAGTAGCACCATATAGGGGGCTAGGATTTAGCTCAGCTGGTACAGCACTGTGCTGCAGTCTCTGAGGTCCCGAGTTCAATTCTCAGTACTGCAAAAATGGGAGAAGGGCCTGGCAATCCACTCCCAAGGCAATCCCGAAACAGTCAGCCACTGAAAACCCTATGAGGGTCGCTGTGAGTCAGATGCCGACTCCACGGCACCTAACAACAACAACAGCACCATATAGGCTATTACATGAATAAAATGGCTTCTTGTTAATATTTATATTGTAAGGATAGGAATCCATTTGAAAACTGATGATATCCAAAACTTTACTGAATTTAGGGGACCTGAGAAATGATTTGAAATTGTGAAATTTGGTTGATTTTTACTCACATGTCCATTTGTAGAAACTTATGATTTCTACTTAAAATTAATTTATCATAATTATTAAATGGAAATTTAATATATTTTTCTTAATACAGAAAAATAACTCTTAGGTTGTCCCCAGACTAGAAATGGTTAACGTTTTATTTTTAATGTTATTGTTGTTGTTACGTGCCATCGAGTCGGTATCTGACTCTTAGCGACCCTCATAGGGTTTTCAATGGCTGGCTGTTTCGGGATTGCCTTGGGAGTAGATTGCCAGGCCCTTCTCCCATTTTTGCAGTGCTGAAATTGAACTCGAGACCTCAGAGACTGCAGCACAGCGCTCTACCAACTATATATTTTAATGTTAATTCCATTTATTTAAAATTCAAATTTTTAATTTTTTTGTAAATTAAATTAAAGCTTTAACTGATACATAAACATAAAACTATACATATTAGTGGTGTACCATATGATGGTTCAACACATGTGTACATTGTGTAATTTGGTTAAAACATATCTATCTCCTCAAACATTTCTCACTTTTTTATGGAGAAAGCATTCCAATTCCTGTCTTCTGGCTTTTTGAGATACACAGTACATAATTACTACCAGTGAATGACACTCGGGGAGTCACTCCAACAGGGAATAACACTCTAGAACTTCTGACACCTACCTGTGAAAGTACCCATTGATCAACCTTTTGTGTTCAGAGAATTTGTTGTTTGAAACCAGAACATTTTCCAGTGAAAAATGATGCTATGATTGGAACAATTCAAAAACACTATTTTGGCAAATATCAATCTGATTAGTGTAAAATCAAGTTCTGAGTTTTGGGGACATGCTGCCATGTTATGTTGTTGTTAGGTGCCATCAAGTCCGTGTCCGACTCATAGCGACAACAGACAAAACAGTATTGTTAGTGCTTCTCTGCTATTCATAGGGCTTTCAATGGCTGAGCAGTGTTATACAGGATGGAAATACAGAAGGAGAAAAGGTCACCATGCTTTTGGTACCAGGACAGTTTTGGCAATATTTGAAATAAGAAAAATATACACTAGTTTTCACCTTTCTCTCTCCATCTTTCTAATATCTTTTGGATTCTTCTGAGGCATCTCCCCCGGGGCCTAACCTAATATGTAGTGGATCAATAATTGCCCATCTTCCCACCCTCCCCAGGCCTACCTGCAAACCACACTCCTGTTTCCTTCAGACAATGGTGTCCACTACATGTTGAGAGAGAAGCCGTATGGATGAGCTAAAGCCATTTTATCCCTTTAACCCTTAGGATGAATCATTAATTGGGGAAGTTCAAGCAGTGGAGCCTGGAGCTTTGAAGGACATGACTGCCCTTTCAGGGACAATGTTTGGGGGCTAGGTTGTGCCTTTGTTGGGCAGTACTTGCTGGCATGTCTACCCGTGGTTCAGACCTCTTCACTTGTCCTTTCTCAGCATCCTGCCCTAACTTCTGTACTCACTGGGGTCTTTGTGAATGACACTCAGGGAAGTACAGGTGGTTGATTGAGAGGGAATGATGGTTCATGTGAGTTTGGGCTGTTTGTAAGGACAGTGTGTATGCTGAGCACCAACTCATTAGATTTGAATGAATGGAAGGAAATAGCTCTTACCCACACCGGCATTTGAAATGGTGTATATATTTCCAGTTAATCATTGGTCTGCCTACCTTGAGACTGGGTTACTTGAAAGTAAGAGTCACATCTTAATTATCTTTGAGTCCCCAAATCCAAGCACAGTGCCTGGAATACAATAAGAATTATAGTATTAAATGCTTTATTGGCATATCCTGGGTAAATTTTGGTAGGAAAGAGAATGGAAAATACTCTTTAAGATCAGTAGGACTGGAGACAGAGGCAGGAGGGTCACAAGTTCAAGACCAGAGGTAGTCTGAGTAATTTAATGCGACCCTGTCTCAAAAAAGTAAAAAAAATGGGCTGAGGGTGCAGCTCAGTGTTATAATAGCACTTGCAAAGCATGAAAGTGCAAGGCCCTAGGTTCAACTCCCTGTACTACAAAAAAAAAAAAAAAAAAAAGATCAGAAGGACTATTAGGAAGAAAGAGAATTAGAAAGGTTGAGGGAACAGTAAGGACTAATTGGTAAGTTATCAGAGAAAAATATGTAAAATATGTAAAATATCTTGTAAAATATGTAAAATATGTGTAAAATACATTGTGATTGTTTAACCATTCAATTGTGTTCTGGGAGAGGCCCCCACCCAGAACTGGGCAAGCAGCTTGACTTATCCTCTGCTTGATGGGACCACAGAAATTATTATGATTTGGGACCTACCTTCCAACAGCTCAAAGCCTCATAGCCAAAATGGAATCTGCTGCTTGCTCTGATTAGGTACAGCCTGATGTTTTAAGCTATATGCTCATGTGCAGTCAGTTTATTTTGCCAGGTGAGTGGCATGCCCAAGGTCATTCAGCAACCAGGAGATCATTTCTGGAAGACCAAGGTCTTTCACTTCATGCAGATGGTAGCCACATTTTATATCATGAAATTCAAGACATGTGCTGGGCAAAGCATTTTCCTCGCTTCTGAGTGTGACAGGATAAGAGTTATGGTTAAAATGATGAAATAGAAATTTCTAAGACATTCGATGGTTTATGGAGACAATAGAGCTAATACATTTTCAAAGAATAAATGCAGTAGACTATGTGATCTGTCATATGTCAAGTTTTAGAGTATTGTTTCGGTTGTGTATATTTTTGAAGTCGTGTTCCTCGGGAGGAAGGGAGTTGTTTATGGACAAATGGAATTCATTGAATGTTCTGCTAACTTAGCAATAGCTAGATGAGTGGACAGATAAAGTAATATGTAGATGGAAAACACCACCAAATAATAGAAATAGAAATAGAAATATATACATATATACACACATATATGTGTGTGTGTGTGTGTATATACATATGTATATGTGTATACACACACACACACACACACACACACATATATATATGTATATGTGTATATATATACACACACACACACATATACATACATACACAGGGTTTCACCTTCTATAGGAAATGCATTAGGAATTCAAAAAAAATTACTAGTTAAGCCAACAATGGTGGTGTACTCAAGAGGCTGAGGCAGAAGAATCCAGAGCTGGAGGCCAGACTGGGCTACATAGCAAGACTCTGTCTCAAAAAAATTTTTTTACTAATTAAAGGTTTAGCATTTGTAGGTTGAAAAAAACTTTTTTTGAGACAAGGTCTCACTGTGTAGCATGGACTGGTCTTGAACTTGTTCCTGTAGCCAGATTGGCCCAAAACTTGCCATATACCCCAGGCTGCCTTGCCATCCTCCTGCCTCAGCCTCCTGAGTGCAGGGATTACACACATGTGCCACAACACCTGGTTTGTAAGTTGAAAATTTAGCATAAAAACATTTTACCTTCCATCAGGGAGCAAGTTTGCAGCCAGTTGATGCCTAGAACTTGTGCTTTCTAGACTCCCCATGCCATCCTCTTTTATGACTATACCATATGCCTTTTAGTAAGGTAGAGTTTGGATATTTTTAGGTCACGTGCTGTAATTTAATGTGTGAATAGATTGCAGCACAATTGGACTGTGTTGATGGTTTATGAGTCAAGAAAGACTGCATGTCTTTAGGAGAAAATACTCGGAAAAATCCAAGTAGTCAAATGGTGTCATGTTTGGGTTTTGTGCTACTTTTGTGTGGATATTCTGTGCCCTGATTTTAAGTAAGCATAAAAGTGTCAGTAAAAACTAGGAGGATTATGTATATCCAGAAGAAAAGTTTAGGGAGTGAGCTGAATCACTTTTTCTTCATGACTTAATTAGCTGGGATTGGGGGAAAATAGCGCAGGAAAGTGAAATGGAACAAAATAGGAAGAAGAAAGTGTGAGTTCTTTTAGTTGATGTATGATGGGGAAAGTAGAAGAGAAAAACCAAATATTTGAGTGATTCAGTTAAAGTAAATGTTCAAGGAAATTAATGTTACTGCCCTTTTTATATGGCTGTGAGTGAAAGAAGGAAAAAAATCACAATAATTGAGAGAGCTGAGACTTTCTGCATAGATGATAGTAAACTATTAAACATGATAGTTAACTATTAAATAATGAATATTTATTGTTTAATGCTTCTCAGTCTGGAGACACGTTCTGAATATTTCTCTCCTTTCTAACATTTCAGCTGTCAGACTTGCATAGTTCACATGTAAACTACATTGTTTTGGTTTAACTAACAAAGAGTGATAAGACATGAATTGTTTGTGACAGCCCCGAACATTGATAACAGAAGACATTAATGCCTGCAGACACAGCCTACATGGTAAAAATCTGGAAGCAAAAATGCTTATTATGTTAGGCCAACGTGCCTTGACCTAGTTTTGCTTTTCTGCTTGGAAATTATGTCAGTATTAGTTACATCATCCCCGCAGATGAGCAATTTCACATTCTTGTTTATTTCAGGGTCATATTATTAGTTTTGTATATTTAGTTCTGACCTCCAAGGAGCCAAACTAATCCTCATTGACTTGCATTTTCCTTTTGAAATGAGACTTCTGCATGATAAAGAAAGAGAGGGAGATAGAGAGAGAGAGAGAGGATTTCCTGTATTAACAAAACAACCTAAGATGCATCTTCAAAGACATTCATTTCTACTTAATCCAGAGCCACTGCCCTCTTGAAGGCTCCAAGAGGCCATCCAGTTTTCTGCTGGCTGGAATGAGTTTTCTTTTCTTTGTTTTATGGAGATGAAGTAGATTATTGTGGCTAGGACTGCCATAGTTGAATAACAAAAAGTAAAACAATGAAGTTGAGGGGACATTTCTCAGCCCAGCATCCTTCAGTTTGTCGTTTTTTTTTTGTTGTTGTTGTTGTTGTTGTTGTTTTTAATGTTTCTACTTAGCTTGTTCATCTAGTAGAAACTGACTTAACATATTTTTCTTATTTAACAATTTTATTGAATACTCTTCAAAATGAATTGTTTCCTCAGTTGATTTCAAACACATTTTTATGCCATTTAATACTTTATATAACCAGGGGAAAGAGGCATTTAATTCTTTCATACATTTATGAATTCTAATCTTCAAAGAGTGAGAGTTCTTCTAGTGATCAACTTACATCAAATTTACAAGTATAATTTGCTACCAAAAGACCTTGAATGGTTTTTGGTGCACATATTTTGGCATTCCTTATTAGCAAATGTAATCAGGCAAAAGCCCGCAAGAATATGTATTTGTGGTTGCTCTGCAAAAATGTACCATTTGCTCTTGTTTTCTAATTAAGGCTTTGAAGGTTAAGAATCCCTTTGTTGTTAGCTCCTTTGCAAATCCTCTGTCTGGATGCAGAAAACATAAGAGAGTGTCCTCTTCAAAGCCCAACCAGACTAACTGAATTTTAGCCAGGTAAATTGCTGATTAGCTTTGGATCATTTAAAGAAACAGTATGAAAAGTAATTGGGACAGGCTCAAGTCCTAATTGTGTGATCCCAGGGGGCTTCAAAGGTTGCTTGAAATAGTCAACTCAGAGTATTGTATTCCATGTCTGATCTTTATGCTAATTTGAATAGTACTATCCCAAAGAAAAACTTTTTAAGAGGATTTCTTGAATCCCTAATGGGCACATAAATATTGTCACTTCTAAGCTGCCAGAAGTTATGAGATATAATGTACTATATATCTCCTTAGGTGACATCCCTTTCTACAACTTTTCTGACTATTGAAGGCAAATGCAAATATATGTTCATCTTACACAAATAGTGACCTTCCATAAATGCTATTCTGCATTCTGATTTTTCCTACTTTACTGTATATCCTGGAGATCTTTTCTACCAGTGCACAGAGCTTCCTCTTAAAAAACAGAGCTCTGTAGCAGTCTGTGGTGACATCATACCAGAATCGATTTGACACGTCCTCTACTGGTCACATGGGTGATGTCTAGTCATTTGCCATTAAAACAATGTGCATTAGAAGCCTCGGGTTTGTCACTGTGCTCCTAAATCCCCAGAAGTGGGACTGCTCAGTCAAAGGGTGAATAAGGTTTCTAATTGTGCTAAGTAAAATGGTCTACCCAGCACATTGCTTCCCCACAGCCTCACTAATAATGAGCCTTGTTCAGCTTGTGCACCTTTGCCTTTCGGATGCATGAAATAACGTACCCCTGTGTAGCTTGGCACCTCTGCTCTGAGGGATGTTGAGCACCTTTGCAGGTAGTGAGGGCCATTTGTGTTTCTTGTACAGTGTCTGTTGTTTGGGATTGTTCTTGAGAAGCATTTCTTAGCCTATGTGTATAATCACTGGTCAGAGCAATATATCTTAGTGACTCTCCACAAGTGAGTCCCATAGTAATGTAGCTAATTCCAAAGATCTTATGTGAATGGAAGTTGAAGTAGTTCACAGCAAACATTCATGTGAGAGGCTAGATTTCTAGGCTTTTCTTTACATTCCTATTTCACTTCTGCCCTCTAGCCCATGAAAGTTAAGGGGCTCAGCTTTATAAAGCACAAATAACCTCCAAAGTGTTGAAAGCTTGCCGCTGGAGGTCTAATTCCAAGAGGATCCTTCTGTTAGAACACAGGATGTTGGAATTATGATCATTTTTCAAGGAAATAAGAGACTCCACTTTAATTACTGTCTTTAAGAAAGTACTGAATCTTTAAGAAGAACGTCTCTACTTTTTCTCTCAGATACCAAATATCTGGGTGCATTATTTATAAGAGTAACTTTAATATTTCTGCACATTGGTGTAATTCTGTATCAGCCTTCTTAAAGGCTAGGGCTTTATGATCAAGAACAGTTGCGTGGCTCTGAGTTTTCAATGTGCCTTTATTTATTTATTTATTTATTATTTATTTATTTATTTTGCTTTTTGGAGGCTGAGTCTCACTATGATGCCCAGACTGGCCTGGAACTCATGATCCTCCTGCCTCAACCTCTTGAGTGCTGGATTACAGGCAAAAATCACCACACTCACTTCAATTAAGAGAATCATTTGGTGCTTAGAAATATACACATGTACTTGTCATTTGATAGTAATCATCCAATTCCTTAATCATGTGTGATTGCAGTTACCTCCTTTGTAAATGGGAATAATGAGCCTCATACCTGCATCATAGGGCTGTTAGGAATATTGGGTTAATATCTGTCCATTATTTAGAATAGCACCTGGTACAGAGTATGTATATAAGTGGGTGTTAAGTTATGGAGTGGTAGCTGTCAAGAATTTGAAGGATCTTAGGCCACTGTTTCTTGGATGTTGACAGAAGACAGGAGACTTCTGGGTCTGAAACAGAGGGCTTTATTACTGACAGCACAACAAGCGGCATGAGCTTTACATTCACATTGTTTCTCCTCCCTCCCAAGTCCCACAGGTAGTAAGGGAGAGGAAAACCTTTTTAGTACCCTTCTAAGTTCTTGGTAGGTGCCCCCATTACAAAAGATGCATAAACAAGAGAAAAATGAATCTTTCATACAGGAATGGAAAAAACTCAAGGGTGAGTAAATTCAAAGAAGTGGCTAGAACTTTTGTTTAGATACCATCTTCAGTTAAAAAAAAAGGAAGGTAGGTGAAGGAGAAGCAAGTTATGGGAAGGTGACTAGGAAAAGCACAGTAAATAGTTGTGCTGTTAGGTGCCATCCAGTCAGTGTCCAACTCATAGCGAACTTACTTACAACAGATGAATCGCTATTGTCAGTGCTTCTCTGCTATTGATGGGTGTTTTCAATGGTGGATTGATTTTTGGGAGTGGGTTGCTGGGTCCTTCTCCCAAGACTACAGCACCCGATGTTCCCAGGTGGTCTCCCATCGAAGTACTAACCAGGCCTGACCCTGCTTAACTTCCAAGATCTGATGGGAAAGGTTTATTATGATGCACATTTAAGCTCCTGGCTTCTCCAATGGAAAGCCGTTGTCTTGAACCCTCTTGCTGGAATCCTGTCCACTAAAGAACAATATAGGAGAAGGATATAGCAATCCACTCCCAAGGCCATCCTGAAACAATCAGCCATTGAAAACCCTATAACAGTCGCTATGAGTTGGATATGACTTCATGGTACCTAACAATAACAAAGAACAATAACTCACAGGAAAGCACAAGAAACTTTGGTCAGTACTACCTATTCTCCTAAGGACTGATACCTGACTTTATCTTCATTAATAAGACACCTTTTTTGTAGTACTTGGGGGTTGAACCCAGGTCCTGGCACACATTTTGCAAGTATTCTATCCCTGGGCTGCACCCCAAGCCCATTTTTAATTTTTATTTTGAATCAGAGTCTTGCTGGGCTACACTGGCTGCCTCTGGCCTCGAACTCGCAATCCTCCTGCCACCACCTCCTGAATCACTGGGATTATAGATGTGCACCGCCATGCAGGCCATACAGGACCTTTGTTCACTCTGCATTTCTTCTCCTTACCCTCCCATGGCTTGTCTCTACCTCCTCCCAGAAGCCCTAAGTCCCTAATCCTGTCAGTAACTCAGAATGCTATTTAAGTTTCAACCAGCCTGCCCTTTTTCAAATCTCATATTTTTGTGGCTCCTGTGCACGTATGCATGTAATAAATTCACACACCTTCACCATTGTAGGAACTGGTTTTGGTCAGATAAGGGAAATTCAGAGAATACCCCCTGCCCCAACCCATATTTCAGGAGGGAAAGGGAGTGAGATGGGGCCAGGAGAAGATCAGGAAACTCTTGGTTCTGAGTCTGCTTCTTAGGTTTAAAGTACTCAGCATGCCAAAATGCCATACTTTGGAGTATTTCTTTCTGAGCCCAAGAAAATCCTTAGATAAAGATCTTAAGGTGCCACTTCTAAGCTATTTAACCTGGGGGTGATTTCTTGAGCCTTTCAAGTTTTCGTTCTTGTAAAATTGAAACAATTAATTGGGGTTATATAGTGATTAATGAAGGAGAGAGAGAGAGAGAGAGAGTGTGTGTGTGTGTGTGTGTGTGTGTGTGTGTGTGTGTGTGTAGACGGACCCAGCAACCCACTCCCCAAAATCAATTTGCCATTGAAAACCCTATGAATAGCAGAGAAGCACTGATAAAGTGTTTCACCTGTTCTACGTAGGGTTGCTATAAGTCGGATACCGACTCGATGGCGCCTAACAACAACAACAACAACTATATATATATATAAAACAATGAAACACTACCCAACACTATGCCATGAACTTGATCTTTTTGAGTCCATTCTTGCAGCCACTATGTTTCTTCTCATTTTGAGTCATGCCACATCAGCAAAAGGAGGTCCGAGGGGCTTTACTCTATTCCCATCATTAAAGTTGACTCTACTTTGAGGAAGCAACTCTTCCCCAGTTGTCTCTTGAATGCCTTCCAGCCTGGGAGCTCATTTTCTGGCACTATATTTGACAGTGTTTCTCTGCTATTTGTAGGGTTTTCAATGGCTGATTGTTTCAGGAGTGGGCTACTGGGTCCTGGTTCCTAGTCTACTGTAGTCTGGAAGCTCAGCTGATGCCTATCCACCATGGGTGATCCTGCTGGTATCTGAAATACTGGTGGCATAGCTTTCAGCATCACAGCAACATGCAAGCCCCCACAGCACAACAAGCTGACAGACATGTGGGATATATATATATATATATATATATATATATATGTATATATATATGTATATATGAAATATATATATATGAAATATAAAGCACTTAACAGAGTATTGTTTATATATTAGTGAAAAAATGTTGTTACCTTCTCTTTTTCTCTTTTTACGATTTCAAAGAAGTTGGGGTTTTATAGATGTTGTACCTCTTACCTTCTGAATGAATACACACCAACCCATACAGAGGCATATGTATGTATACACATGTACATGCAGTGGGATAATGTATTAAATGCTGTAGTGATCCAAAAGTATTTCTTTAGGTAAATATGTATATTTGTGTGTGTGTGTGCATATATGTTTGTATGTACATGTTGTTGTTGTTGTTGTTGTTAAGTGCCATTGAGTAAGTGTCCGAGTCACAGCGACCCCACGTACAACAGGTGAAACACCATTGTCAGTGCTTCTCTGCTATTCATAGGGTTTTAAATGGCTGATTGATTTTTTGGGAGTGGGTTTCTGGGTCCTTCCAAGCCTACAGCACCTGGTGTTCTCCCATCCATGTACTATCCAGGCCCGACCTGGCTTAGCTTCCAAGATCTGACAGGATTGGACACCACAGTGGTACAGCTACAGGATGTGTGAATGTGTGTGTGTGTGTGTGTGTGTGTGTGTGTGTGTGTGTATTTCCCTGTAAAGTGTGAGAATCTATTTTTTGCTAAAAATGTATAAGACATATTCTCCTAATATGCTAAAATACCAAATGCCATTAATTAACATGGTCACTTATTAGTTTTTATATTATAATCCAAGAAAGCATTTTCTTCATCTATTTTATTAGTTACAAAAGTTAAGTTCTTTTGCAATATTACACAATTCATATTTAAACTATACCCTGGTGAAATTATATTTATATGTATGGTTATATATTTACAACTTTAAAGCAAAAACAAAAACAATAAGCATATAGAGCAGTGAATACAAAAGGTGGAAATGGAAAAGAGTGCATTTTACACTGGGCATGGTAGTGCATACCTGTAATCTCAGCAACTCGGGAGGCAGAGGCAGAAGGATCTCAAGTTTGAGGCCAGAGTCAGCCTGTGTAACTTAGTGAGACCCTACTTCAATATAAAAACTAAAAAAGGGGCTGGAAGTTCAGCCCAGTGGTAGAGCACTAACAAAGTATGTCCAAGACCCAGGATTCAACACCCTAGTACTGCAAAAAAAAAAAAAAAAAAAAAAAAAAAAAAAAAAAAAAAAAAGAAAAAGAAAAAGAAAAAGAAAAAAAGCATGGTGCCAAGGATTGCCACTGCTGAGCCCTGAGAATATAATACTGGTCAACTCTACAACTGTAGATATGACCGCTTGGATGTTCTTGTTTCCTAGGGTCCTGTTGGTTCAGGAACATGTGTTTTGTTTATTATTTTGAAGTAATTACATATCGTTGTTGTTGTTAGATGCTGTTGAGTCCAGTCAGACTCTTAGCGACCCTCATAGAATTTTCAATGGCTGATTATTTTGAAATTGTTTAAGGAGTGGATTGCCACGTCCTTCTCCCATTTTTGCAGTGCTGGGGATTGAACCTGGGTCCTCAGAGAGTACAGAACAGCACTCTACCCACTGAGCTAAACCCCACGTACAATTACATATCATTGAGAAGTTGCAAAAAAGAAAACTATAAGAGAATATCTCTTGTACTCTTTGCCATCCTTCCCTAATGTCTGGCAACCAGTAATCTGTTTGCCATGTCTATATATTTTTTTCCAATTTAGTGATGAGGATTTAACCCAGAGTATTATACATTCTAAGTAAGTACTCTATTACCAAGTTGCATCCCCAGCCCTCCACTCTATTTTATTACTTCAAGAGTATTATGTAAGTATAACTACACAGTTGTTGTTGTTGTTAGGTGCCCTCGAGTCAATATCGACTCATAGTGACCCACATAGGGTTTTCAGTGGCTGACCTTTTCGGGATTGCCTTGGGAGTGGATTGCCAGGTCCTTCTCCCATTTTTGCGGTGCTGGGAATTGAACTCGGGATCTCAGAGACTGTAGCACGGCGCTCTACCAACTTATTTCACCTGGAGTAATTTTCTGAAGGTTCATGCAAGGTGTGGTATCAGTCTTTTGTATTGTGCAGTGGCATTCCATGGTATGGGTGTCCTGCAGTTTGACCATTCACCTTTTTTTAAGGACATTTGAGTTGCTTCCCGTGTGCGGCTGTTACAAACAAAATTGCTTTGAGCACTTATGTGCAAGGTTTTGGGTGACCATAACTTATTGTTTGTCTAAGATAAATGCCCAGGACTGGGATTTAGCTCAGTTGGTAGAGCGCTGCGCTGCAGTCTCTGAGGTCCCGAGTTCAATTCCCAGCACCGCAAAAATGGGAGAAGGACCTGGCAATCCACTCCCAAGTCAATCCCGAAACAGTCTGCCATTGAAAACCCTATGAGGGTCACTATGAGTCGGATGCCAACTCGACGGCACCTAACAACAACAACAACAAGATAAATGCCCAGGAGTGCACTTGTTGTGTCTTACAAGTGAGTATTTAGTTTTGTAACAAAGTGCTAAGCTGTATTCCACAGTAACTGAACCAGTTCCTCTGCATCCTCTCTAGCATTCACTGTTATCTCTACTTTTATGTTAGCCATTCTGGTAGTTTGTAGTACCATCTCATGTGTATTGCATTTTAAAAGATGAAGAAGATACTTTATAATCCAATATAGATGTATTCAATAACCTCCAAATAAAATGCCCATGCCTCAATCGGCCTATCTTGGTACATGACTGAATTGTCAAAATGTCTGTGATTGGTGGTTCTTTGGTTGAATCTGACAGATAGGAGAGCAAAAGAGGAGGTATTTTATACAAAATACATTTTTAAGCACCAGATTGGCCTTTATTATACTCCAAGAAGCCCAGAGAAATGATACTTGCTCAAGACATGGAAGACTCCCAACCCCATCTATATTCACTTTGGGGAATAGGCACAGTAAGTACCAGAGAAAATTCCAAAACTATTTAAATTCTTTCCTTCCTCAAACCTATTCCCCTGCCTTTGTATTTGTATAAGTTAAATAAGGCCATGATGTATGTGCATCATCAATATACATGTAGATGCGTGTATACACAAACAGATTCACAGGCTCTTTGGGCTTAAATTTCAAATGTTCCCCAACATCCGATCTACATTATTCCATGTGAGCACTATTGGCATTTGGAGTTTAATAATTCATGAGAGCCAGGCACAGTGGTGCAAGCCTGTAATCCCAGTGACTGGGGAGGCAGAGGCAGGAGGATCGCAAGTTTGAGACCAGAGGCAGTCTCCATAATTTAGTGAGACTCTTTCTCAAAAAGTTAAAAAAAAAGGAATGGGGGTGCAGCTCAGTGGTATAGCACTTGCAAAGCATGCAAGCGTGAGGCCCTGGGTTCAACCCCCAGTACCAAAAAAAAAAAATCTTCATGGGTACTGTTGTATTTATTGTTGTTGTTGTTCTTGTTAGGTGCCCTTGAGTTGGGTCTGACTCATACTGACCCTCATAGGGCTTTCAATGTAAATGATTTATCAGCTTCCCTGGCCTCAACCCAGTAGATGCATAGTCTGCCTCACAAGTGTCACAGTCAAAAATGTCTCAGGACATTGTCAATGTCCACAGTGGGGGGCAAAATAAGCCTCTCTGAGAATCACCAGTTGAAACAGAAGTGGACTCTCAGACTTTAAGTTAGCCTTGCCAGGGCAGCTGAATCTTCAGAATCTCCCTGCCTCCAGGGGGCAGATTTTTTTTTTCCGGTACTGGGTGTTGGACCCAGGGCCTCGCGCTTGCATGCTCTGCAAGTGCTGGACCACTGAGCTGCACCCCCAGCCCATATTTGTACTTTTTGAGACAGGGTCTCGCTAAATTACGCAGACTGCCTCTGGTCTCGAACTTGCAATCCTCCTGCATCTGCCTCCCCAGTCACTGGGATTACAGGCGTGTGCCACTGCGCCCGGCTCAGGGACAGGTTTCAGTGTCCCCTTGGCCACTTCTGATGACTGTTAATCTCTTTAAATTTGTTTTGTACCATATGGCTACATGTTAGTCATTAAGGGAGAAAGGTATCAGACTTTATTTCTTAAAGGGTTTATATTTAATGGCTTTTCTTCAGTACTGGGTATTGAACTCAGGGCCTCACACATGATAGGCAAGTGCTCCACCACTGAGCTGCACTCCTAGCCTCCACCTTTTTAATAGAAGTTCTTCAAGAAATGTTTTTAGAATGCAACTACCCAACAACAACAACAACAACATAACACACTGGTTGTTTTGCTATGTGTCTAAATGGAAATGTTAGGAGTTAGTGAAACTTATTGGAAGGGTAAGAGTGAATGAGGCAGGAAAACAACTTGTTAGTGTTGTTGTTGTTAGGTGCTGTGGAGTCAGTGTCTGACTCATAGCGACTCTACGTACAACAGGGGAAACAGTATTGTCAGTGCTTCTCTGCTATTCATAGGGTTTTCAACAGCAGATTCATTTTTGGGAGTGGTTTACCGGGTCCTTCTCCCAAGCCTAGAGCACCTGGTGTTCCCTAGTGGTCTCCCATCCAAGTACTAACCAGGTCCCACCCTGCTTAGCTTCTAAGATCTGATGGGATCTGATGCCACAGGGCTACAGCTCCAGGCAACTTGTTAGTAGGAGATCAAAATGACAGTGGATCAAGTGACAACCAGGCTGTGCCCACAGGGATGCCATCAAGTGGAGGAAGAGTCAAGGAGTGCTGAGGTGTCATTTCCTGTGATAATGGGTAGGAAGGTGGGGTTGGTGTGAGGTAACAGCAGAGTAGGTAGGATCTCAGTTATGTTTTAGCCTTATTGCCTTAAAATGTCAGCTAGACATCAACTGGAGATCCAATATGATGTTGTTAGGTGTCCTCGAGTCAGTATCCAACTCATAGCGACCCTGCATACAACAGGCAAAACACTATTGTCAGTACTTCTCTGCTGTTCATAGGGTTTTCAATGGCGGATTGATTTTTGGGAGGGGTTGCCGGGTCCATCTCCCAAGCCTGCAGTATCTGGTGTTCCCAGATGGTCTCCCATCCAAGTACTAACCATGCCCCACTCTGCTTAGCTTCTGAGATCTGATGGGACCGGATGCTACAGGGCTATAGCTGCAGGCAAGATCCAGTATATGTGTCTGTAATTTAGAGAATAGGCCTAAACTAGAGGGACAAATTTGAGACTCACCAGCAGAAAATGACACCAAAGTCAGGGAACTTTTTGAAATAGTTGTTGTTGTTAGGTGCCATCGAGTCAAGTCCGACTCATAGCAACCCTATGTACAGCAGATCGAAACACTTGCCGATTCTGTGCCAGGCAAACCATCTTATTTATGCTTAAGCCCATTGTTGCAGACACTGTGTTAATTCATCTGGTGGAGGGTTTTCCTCTTTTCCGTTGACCTGCCACTCTTCCAAACATGATGTCCTTCTCCAGGGATTGTTCTCTCCTGACTACATGTCCAAAATATGTAAGACGCAGTTTGGCCATTTTTGCTTCCAAGGAGCACTCTGGTTGTACCTCTTCTAGGACAGATCTGTTGGTTCTTTTGGCAGTCCATGGTATAT
>VMDO01017790.1:0-37270 GCA_007922755.1 Pedetes capensis
ATTCTTGTCTTGGCAGTTTCACAAATATTAGGGTTCAGTTTCAGGATACCTTGTATTACATTACTGCTCAAATTAGGCCACTTTTGAAAGTGAAAGCAAGCACTACAGATAATTACCATAGGAATTATAGGCATAAATTAGGACTATACCATGCAAATTTGGACTGATTTTGCAAATTAGGACATATGGTTACCTTTGTTATAAGCCTTATAAGTGAAGGGGCTTGAGTACTGCAAAGTTATAATAAATTATTAAAATATTTTGCTAAGTCCCTTCAATCATATTCTTTCTACTATAGTGTTGGTTTTATTAATTAATGGTAATTTTGTTTTTCTCACAAATTAGTATAAGTTTCATTTAGTATATTTTAAAGCCAATTCATAATGGATAATCTAAAGTTTAACATTTATATTTTATTTGACATTTAATCTTGTATTTTGGTGTTTGTAACACATTAGGTGCAAACTATTTTGGGGAAAAGAAACAGATAAAAGAGGAACAGAATGGTATTCCTAGTGTGTTTGACACTGGGGGAAGGGTTGCAAATCATTTTTACATGACAAAGTTCTTTTCTGTAGCAATCATGAAATTAATAAAATAGTAAAAAAAAATAGAAGTGATAATTCTTTTACTGAAATATGTATCATATACAATTCAGAACATTTCCTTTCATCATTTTTTCACTCCTCTCCACTAATATTTACATTGTTGTTGTTATGTGCCATAGAGTCGGTGTCCAACTCATAGTGACCCTATGTACAACAGGTGAAACACTATTGTTAGAGTTTCTCTGCTATTCATAGGGTTTTCAATAACTGTATGTTTTGTTGGCAGGGGAGTGGGTTGTCAGGTCCTTCTCCCAAGTCTACAACACCTGGTGTTCCCAGGCGGTCTCCCATCCAAGTACTAACCAGGCCTGACCCTGCTTAGCTTCAGAGATCTGACGTGATAGGATGCCACAGCGGTACGGTTGCAGGCTATAATATTTATAGATAAAAAATAAAATAAATATGCAAATAAATATATCACAGTATGAAAAAAGAAAATAAAATATTCAATATACTTGATTACATTACCTCATCTCATTTTATAAAATGGGGAAGATGCATAGCCCTGTATCAGTCTATCTCAGTTATGAATAATAACATTATAGTTTAGTAAGAATAATTTTAAAGTTAAATTTAAAATTTAAATATATTATTCAAGTTCAAAATCATATTTCATTAGTAAACTAAAATTTATATTTACTAAAGAAACTGTTATACCTTACATTTTGTACTTTGTTTCATTGCTTTAACTATATACAAAAAGTAACTCCAAATAATGATCTAGAATGACAGAATTGATACAAACTCAAGGTCTTGATTTTTCTTTTTCTTTTTTCTTTTCTGCTTTTTTCTTTTTCAATATTTATGGGTTCAAAACCCCAGACCCTTGCACATACTAGGCAGTCTTTTATTTCCAAGTGCCCCTATTTTGTTGCTTATTTTGTAATAGGATCTCACTAAGTTGCAAAGACTGCCTCTAGCCTCAAACTCGTGATATTCCTGCCTCAATCTCCTGAGTAACTAGGATTAGAACTGTGTGCCATGGTGTCAGGCTTCAAGATATTTTCTTTATCTTTACAGTAACTCTCCTGTCACTATTTGAATTTAATGTTTAGTGATGTTTCATATCAAATGGTGATGGAAATGGTAATTATCACCAAAGCCAAATTTAAGGACACTCTAGTCTTACTATCCAGATCAGAATGTATAGCTCAGTCCACACATGAATAAGTGGGAGTTTGCCAAGTTAGCTGCCACATAAAATATGGATGTTTTAAAGAAGATGAAAAATAAAATTGTGTTAATTTGATATTTATTATTAAACTTTTACCATAAGCACACCATTATTTAGCACTTAGGTTATAGGTTAATGAAAACATTTATCAGAGGGGAATAATTTAGCACTTCTTTAGAATTTATCAATTTTCTGAATTACTGGTGAATTGTGATAATAAAAACAAACCATTAGTCATTATTAATTTTACATAATAATTCACATCCTTTCTTCTTACACCTACACTGACTCCTCACTTTTCTTGACCTTCTGTAAGTCTGGAAGAAGGAAGGGTAAGAAAGGATAAAGTTATAATAAAAGAAAATAACCTTAATTAGTCTATTCTAATAAACTAAGTCCAAAAGAGCAAAATAAACACTGTAATATAAAAGAGAAGAAGAAGATAATATTCTACTCTATATCAGGCATGTTGTTGTTTTAGGTGCTGTCGAGTTGGTCTGATTCATAGCGACCCTCATAGAGTTTTCAGTGGATGATTGTTTTTTGGGGATTGCTTTGGGAGTGGATTGCCATTTCCTTCTCATGTTTTCTTGGTGCTGGGGATTGAACTGAGGGCCTCAGAGAGTGCCCAGCAGCACTCTACCAACTAAGCTAAACTCCACCTCATATCAAGCATAGCAAATGTATAAATAACTATCAAAATCTACAGATGTTGAGATGTAAAGCTGTTTTTATAAATAAGTATGTACATATAGGTTTATTTCCTTGTGAAAGACAATCAGCTTAACCAGAAGTTGGCATGAGTTCGACCGGCTGACACATTTATAACTATTCATATATATATAATGTATTTTTGAACATTATGCCTATCTTAGTATTCCTACTAATGCTAATACTATGGAAGGATAGTAGCTCCTCTGACTTAAGTTTCTTATGTGGTGTATCCTTGTCAAAGAAAGTAATTATTTGCATACCAAATAAGAATATAATGTACAGAGTTTTACAATTTAATATAGCATCTCCCTAGCTCCTCCTTATGTCCAGAGAAATTTTTCTTTTAAATCATGAAGAAAGTTGATTAAGTATTACATATGTGCCTGCTAACTAATTGTATGCATTTTTGAGGGAATAGACATCATATAAACATAAGTATCATCATTAAGTTGTTTGAAATACAAAAAGTTTATAGAAATTAATGATTACTGAAATAGCGAACAAATTCCCAAAACACCTGATAGATTGACAAAGGTATAGTCATAATAATCCTATATATGATGAATTGCAATAATTACTATGTTTCAATTAGTTAAAAATGGCTATATGTTAATAGATTATTGAATAAAAGATTGAAATAAATAGACTGAAAGTACACAGATATTTTATGGAAAATTACTACTAAAAATTTCAAATGACAGGTATTTTGTGCTCATAATTGATAAAACACTGGGAGTGCTAACTTGTTTATGCCAAGAGATTTGGGAAATAGCTATCTGACCAACTGACTGGAAGAGATCCATATCTGTGCCTATTCCCAAGAAAGGGGACCCAATTGAATGTGGAAACAATTGAACTATATCATTAATATCACACACAAGCAAAATTTTTTGAAAGATTATTCAAAAGTGACTACAGCAGTATATACATAGGGCACTGCTGGAAAATCAAGCCAGATTCAGAAAGGGTGTGGAACCAGGGACATCATTGCTGATGTCAGATGGATAATAGCCAAAAGCAGAGAATACCAGAAAGGTGTCTGGGGTGCATTATAACAAATTATAGATAACACTGTGAAGAATGGGAATACCAGAGCACCTAATTGTACTCATGAGGAATCTGTACATGGACCAGGAAGTAGTCATTCAAACAGAACAAGGAAACACTGCTTGATTTAAAGTCAAGAAAGGTGTGCAAACAACTTAATGATGATACTTATGTTTACATGATGTCTATCCCCTCAAAAATGCATACAATTAGTTAGCAGGCACATATGTAATACTTAATACTTTCACTATACCTCCTCAGTCTCTATGCTGAGCAAATAATCTGAGAAGCTGGACTTTATGAAGAAGAATGCAGCATCAGGATTGGAGGAAGAACTCATTAAAAATCTGGGTTATGCAAATGACACAACTCTAGTGGCTGAAAGTGAAGAGGATTTGAAACATTTACTGATGAAGATCAAAGAACACAACCTTCAGTATGGATTGTGTCTCAACATCAACAAAACAAAAATCTTTACAACTGAGTCAGTAAGCAACTTCATGATAAATGGAGAAAAGTTTGAGATTGTCTAAGATTCTATAGTCAACACCCATGGAAACAGCAGTCAAGAAATCAGACACATTTTACTGGCAAAAGCTGTTGCAAAAGACCTCTTTAGAGTGTTGAAAGTAAAGATGTATTGAAGACAAAGGTGTGCCTCACTCATGCCATGGTATTTTCAGTCACACCATGTGGCTGTGAAAGCTGGACATTGAATAAGGGAGACAGGAGAAGAATTGATGCTTTTGAATTATGGTGCTGGAGAAGTCTTTTGAATATACCATGGACTGCCAAAAGTACCAACAGATCTGTCCTAGAAGTGCAACCAGAGTGTTCCTTGGAAACAAGGATGGCCAGACTGTGTCATATATTTCGGACATATAGTCAGGAGAGACCAGTCCCTGGAGAAAGACATCATGTTTGGAAGAGTGGAAGGCCGATGAAAAGAAGGAAAACCCTCCACCAGATCGATTGACACAGTGTCTGCAACATTGGGCTTAAAATAAATAAGATAGTGTGCCTGGCACAGAACTGGGGAGTGTTTCATTCTGCTGCACATAGGGTCACTATGAATCTGACCCGACTTGATGGCACCAGACAAGAATAACAAGAAAAAGATTAATTGATGAAATATTTTGGAACCACAGCATACAAGACACTAAAGATACCAAGATGCTACAAGACTCCACATTGATAACAGATTAATATGGACGTCCATGGATGACAACAATTATTTGTAGGTATCAGGATGAAATTGTTTCATGCTTTTGTCTATGAAAGAATCTAGCTCTTCTCTAAACCTGTCTTTACTCTACATGATCACCTGACTCACCCAAATTCCAAAGACTACCTTTGAAAGGTCTTTAATTGCCAGCTATGCCAGACTGCCTCTAGACTTACACACTCTGAATTTCCTCCACCCATTTGCCTTAAGTCACTGACTGCCTAGTAGATCTGTCCTTAAGAATGACCTTGACCTTCCTCCGGTCCACATACCTCCTCAAATAAAGAAATGAGAAACTTCTGCCTGCTTAAAACTTCCTTCTTTCAATTTCCAGATTTCATCTACCCCAAAACCTCTGTTTTACTGACATTCTTACTGTCTTTTCTACCAGATCTGTGAATGTTGGAAAGTTCTAGTTTTATGTCCTGAAATTATTCTTTTCTCCTTTTGTGTCATCTTAGGTGATTCATCTAGTTTTATCCCCTTAAATGGAAGCAGATCAATTCAAATTGAATCTGACCAAAATCTGAATTTTAAAATGAATTTAATTAGTTTATATTAAGATAGATTAAAATGTAACTGAGGAATTTAAATTTAAAGTCTAACAATTTTATTTAAGTTATTTAAATTAAGTTAAAATTCACAAGCATCTGAAATAAAAACCAATTTAGCCAAAATATTCACCTCATATATGAAATGCTAAATTTTAATTTCTAATTAGTTACAATAAGGGTCTCATGACTTAGTATCAGCTTTCAAAATAGCTTGACACATTGTTAAAATAGTCCAAAACAGCATGATAAAAGTAAGATGACCAACAAGAATTATGTAATGGACCACATAATTAACGCCTCAAATCAGAGTGGCATTAGTTTCAAATATGAACAGACATAATAAAATAATATATACTGAAATATATTTCTATAGAAATGATAGCATTCTTGTTACTCATGATGTTGTTGTTAGGTGCTGTCAAGTCGAGTCTGACTCATAGCGACCCTTATAGGGTTTTCAATGGCTGACTGTTTGGGGATTGCCTTGGGAGTGGGTTGCCACGTCCTTCTCCCATTTTGCTGTGTTGGGAATCGAACTCAGGACCTCAGAGACTGCAGAGCAGTGCTCTACCAACTGAGCTAAATCCCAGCCGGTTACTCATGATAGTATCTATTTTTTTGGATAGGTTTCCATTAGTTCAGCTGCCCTTTTACCAACTGAACTTTGCCTGTCACTAGAATGAGACTAGTAAATTTTCCTGGGACAACTCCCTAAGGCCCATACCATATGTCTCAACCCTAGAAACTTGCAAGAGAAGAATTCCACATGGAAGTTTCAATTAGAACCTATCATTCACCCCTTAGAGATCACTAAGAAAATTCTATCTACTTCATGTCCCTATGTATGTTAGTCATTTCCAGAAAGTCAAATGTCTAAGCTCTCAAACACCTGGATATTAACTCTGTCAACAGTCCAAAGACCCAATTTGTCAATTTACTAGTCCTTCTGAATATGTGGTGTATCCAAAATAAAATCCCCAAATGATTAGCTGTGTTCTTGATTGAGAGTTCTTTCTTACTCTGAGAGACCCCCCCCTCCCAGCCCAGGGATTAGAAATGTTTAGAGGAATACCTGTCTCATGATTAGAAGCCCTCCTGGTATTTAGTATCCACAGTTCAGGGTTGTTAAATGGCCTTGATGCTTCAATACTCCTGCAGAAGATCTGTCCTGTAGAAAATGCTAGAGATTTATATCAAAGAGCATTGTGGAACTTTATAGTTAGTAAAGACTCTAGCTTTCTAGTATCCTTCTCTTTTAGTTTTTATCTTATGTTTATTATTATTATTATTATTATTATTATTATTATTATTATTTTGTTTATTTCATATCCAGTACCATTTGGCATAGTAGGAGATTTTGTTTTATTCCTGCTGCCTCTGGCCTCAAACTTACCATTCTCCTATCTCTGTCTCTCAAGCTGTTGGGTTTACAGATATGGGCCACTGTGCCTGTCTTTTTAAGTATGTAGTAGTCTGGATCTTAAGATGGGATACTAAGGATAGTGAGCCATGGCAAGAGCTGAACAATCTTGGACTTCCCTTTGAAAGGCTAACACCTGCTTCTACAGCATTACAGAAGAAAGCAAAACAGCATCAATATGTGCTGTAGAAAACCAGATCCCTAGGGAGAGTGGGAGGAAACTGGTCAGTGCTAAGCTATAGGTGAACAGCTCTGTACCCCAATTTTACCAGTCAGTTAATTCACTTCTCAAGTAGAGGTTTATTGACCTGGTTCTACCTCCCTAGGGTAAAGCCACAATAAAACAGTGAACTCACTCTATGCAACCTACAGGTTGCTTGCTCCAAGTTTATCATTCCTCCCAGATTGTCTTACTTTTGACCAGTCTTTATAGCCCCTGGGTAGTCTTTTTAATATGTTTTATACAGAGCTTATAGCTTTTATTTGTAGAAAGATTGATTTGTCAGGACCTCAAGCTTCCATTCAGCTCTTTTTAGACTTTAAATTCATTTAGAAATGATATTCCCTAGATTACTAGAAAATGATCTGTTTTTCTAAGCTGTTCTTTTCCTGAATAACTATTTCAGTTTCCTTCAAACTCTTTTTACTATAAATTAAGATTATGCATGTGTGATCATGTATGTATATGGATTTTGTGTGTATATAAAATGTTTCTTGACTACAAAGTCCATTATATTTATCTTATATGTATATTTCAAATATATATTTTATTATATAGAATATATCTATACCCTTCATGTTTTCCTTCACACTTGCCTATTAGAATCTAATTTCTTACTGATTATAGAAGTTGAGATAACTCTTATAGGATACAAACATTCCTAGACAACCAAAAGTATTTTATTCAAATCATGACAAGTTTTTCTTTTCAAAAGATTATAGGTTATTTTTCATCCTTAACTCATGGAATTGTCAATACTCTTCATAATATTGTTCAATTGTAGCAAATGTAGCAACTTTTTGTGTTTATGACTTAAAAGGGATTTATTATAATTTGTATTACTTTGATAGTGGTTTTTGTAGATACCTTTGTACATTTTTTTGCCAGTGTTGTGATATTTTGCTTAACTGGCAAAAAGATTTGTATAAGAAATGAAGGGTAAATGTGGCCAATTCAACAATATTCAAGGTGATATAGTTTATCTCTTTAATCTATTAATATGATAAATCATACTAATGGAATTCCAATTTTATTTTCTTTCATTGGAATGTTACCTTTACAGCATTCTGGTATAAAGTCTGCTTTGTCATTAAATGTCTGTAGTCTTTGTTTTTGTCTTGTTTTTGAGTCATCATCTTGCTATGTGGCCCAGGCTGGCCTTGAACTCATGAACCTCCTAGCTCAGCCTCCTGAGTGCTGAGATTACAGGCATGCACCACCAGCTAGGGTAAGTTCCTGAGTTTGAAAGGTTGAGAAGCAGCAAACAATCCTTTTACTGAGATAAGCTTTCTATTGCCCTTGTTTCCTTAAGGAGGGCCAGCCTTCCTGGGGGATGCCCAACAGGGAAAAAGATTAGCTTAACAGTAGTTTAATTGTTCTATATAATAATGTAAATGAAAATTTAAATTGGCAGATTGAGAGTCCAAGCATTTGGTGGGAACTAGTATCTTGAGGAGATATTCTCTGGTAAAGATGAAAATTTAAATAAGTTGTTGGTGAAAGTAGGATTCTCCAGAGAAGAGGCATGTTTCCGGGAGAATGTCAGAGGTGATAGGTGATACATTCCTTACTTGGGGGATAGCAACATGACTTTGGTGCATTTTTATCTAATTTGAGCTTTAGGCTTTTGGGGGCCTATGTGTTTTATGTACTACAACAACAACAGGTGTCTGACTACCCAATGGAAAGGCTAAGAATGTGCTTAGAGAACTTCACAAAGAATTGCACTGAAAGTCCATAATTTTAAATAATTTATTTTTTTCAAAATTCTCAAGGATAGAATACTTCTGAAGAAAATGTATATAAGAAAAAGATAATGAAGATTGCTTCTGTGAGACAAGATCATAGTTGTCTAGGAAAATTCAACAGCAGGAAGTATTATTTCTCATATTTTTCCTAATGTTTTGGATTTTGAACCCAAGGTCTCATGCATGCTAGACAAGAGCTCTACCACTGAGCAATGTCTCAAGCCCCAAGTTATTCTTCATATTATGCATTTTCTCACCTTTAAATTATATCCATGTGTTTATATTATCTATTCAGAATCATAATAAATTAGACATCAAAATAAATAATCATGATAATGATGGGAATAATAATAATGATGATAATGATAATAATAAAAACATCGTATGCTGTGGGCATTTAGAGTATAAATAGACTCTCTTCTAATCCTCTTTCTTGGCAAGTAATGAAACTGAAGACAGGGAGGTTAATTTTTAAAAATACCATGTAGGGAAACCAGTGTTTTGCTGGACTTCATTTAGTTATTTAAATCTTCCCATTGTTTTAAAATGCCTGTGTTAAATAATAAGATAGCCATTAGCAGGTAATATGGAGGAAAGGGGAATTGAAAGTGACTTCTGCCATTCAGCCATGATGGATGAAGCTACATCAGAGACAAATCTCTAAGGACATAGAAAAGAGATTATTCTAATAGACCTCACGCCCTAATCATGGACCAGTAGTTGCCTGAGTACAATCAAAGTAGACCTTCCCAGGATCCACACTGGATGTGCCTGAGTTTGAGTAGTACTAGACGGAACATAAGCCCATGCTCTCTCTTCTTCTATTCATCTCTCTTTTCACTTCTTGCCCTTCACTCCTCTCTCTCTCTTCCTTCTCCTTCCAAGCAGCCATGTGCTCACCTCCCCTTCTCTGGGGCAGCTCCAGGCAACTCTCCCCCTCTCTCAGGGTCACCATCTTCTCTGTTTATCCAAGATACTTTTCCTTCTAGAAGCTTGCTTAACTCTTCTGTTCTCTATGGCTTTACCTTCCCCTGGGGAATAGAAATATCTTTATGCAGATTCACCTAGAGAACTAAGATTTTTCCAAGTTCCTTCTCAGGTTTATCTAAGCTTCTCCAGGTGCCTCAGTTTTCACTGTGATAATTCCTTAAAAGGGTAGTATCTTTTAACAAATTCTGTCTGTATTCTCTTCTATAACTTCTGTGTCAGGTATAAATTCTTTTATATGTGAGCACAAACAGTAGGTTTCCTCTGTTGCCTCTAGAAGAGTCCTACTGTTTTGCTGCCCCCAGCTCTGGGATCTGTACTTCCTTCTCATACCCACTTGTCTGTAACACCTTGAGGGGAATAAAAGTATAACATTTTCATAATTTTGAACCCCCAAATATCCTTAATCTCTTTAGACGAAGAGGGAATTACATACGACAGCTTTGTGTTAATGGTACTTTTGAGAATTAAAGAGAAAGAGTGGTGGCTAGATATGAGGCAAAATATCATGGAAATGACGTAAGAACCTCATAAAATAGAACCAGTAACAGAAATTTACAATCCAGGAGCAAAGGATAAATTTGGAGTGAGAGTTGGCCAGGCAAACAAAAAAGCCCTCAGGAAGACTCAGAAATCTCAGGAAGGTTGATGGATTCCCTTCACTACTGGGAATTGAAGCTTGAGTTGTGTTTTATATCAGAAATTAAATCACAAAGCTGAACAATTTGAAGACTTTTGGCTCCCCTTCCCCTGTCCCTCCAGTTAAGGTGCTGGAAATCAAAGTCAGGGCCTCACACATGCTAGGCAGGTATTCTACCACTGAGCTATATCTTCACACTTCTGCTTGTTTTTCAGTCCCTTTAAAATCCTGCTTTATTCTTTTCTGATTGCATTCTAGTTCACCAAATCTTAATTGTGATGATCAGAATTAACGGTACATTACAATAAATATGCTCTAACTAGTCCAGACCACAATGGAAATTTTATAACCTTTGCCTTAAACACTGCATTGATAAAATGCCTGCTATATACTATATTACCCACTCCCAAAACAATTAGCCATTGAAAACCCTATGAATAGCAGGAACCACTGACAATAGTTCTGGGCATGACACAGTGTCAGGGAGTGGTTCCTTGTACATAGAGTTGCTACGAGTCAGACCCGATTTCATGGCACCTAACAACAAAAACAACAATACACTATATCTATCATTCTACAAAATAACATACTAAGTTTTGTCTTTGATTTAAAAAGGAGTTCATGGTATTAGTTTATGATAAATATCTGACCATGTGTTTTTAATGTGAATTTCTTGTAGTAAGAATACTTCATCTAAATACTTGTCTAGAATTAGGTACCTACATGAATGGAAAGGTACTTCATATTTTCATATGTCTCACTCCTATTCTGTGGAAGTCAATTTTTGATTCTGTTACCTACTTACTTCCAAGGGTTGCTAGTATAGATTAAATGAAATAATAACTGTAAAGCTATTGAATTAATCCATTGTAGTAGTAAAGATTTAATTAAAAATACTGGCTAGTTTTGTTATTCTTTTTTTCCATTTTTTGAGTGAAAAATTTTAAGGCAGATTATGAATGATTAAATGATTTGTTTTCAGCACCAGAATATTTCTGTATGACGTGTGTATGTTGGAAGTCTGCTAGCATGAATCAAGTCTCTCCTGTGATAGCGGCATAATCAGAATATTGTGATCTAGACTCTTATGACTCAGTAGACCAGGTATTGGCAGTTCCTGTGAGCCTGTTAGAAATGCAGAATCTCAGACCCTGCACCAGAATTATGAAGTCATAATCTTAACTTTAAAAAATCCAAATAAAAAAATGCACATTAAAGTTTGGGACTCATGAGATGCAATGGTTTAGAAATTTCACTAGTCATATTTTCCAAAATTGAATTCTTATAGCTCCTTTTATTCTAGCATGATATTAAAATTGTTTGACTCATTCTCCATTAAGTATTGATGTCTTCTGTTGGGAACTTCATCCATTGAGTCACACATACTCTTTATGCCTTGTTTACTTCCTTCAGAGACTGCATTAGGAATGTAATGTGTGAAAGTTCACCCTCATTTTGCTTCTTGCTTCAGGGATGGCCTTAGATCTGTATGGTACAATTTTTATTTTTAAAATCATTACATCATTAATTAATTATTTTTAAATACAAGAAGTTTTAAAAACATTTGATATATTATTTGTTATCTGGGAATAATTTTAGCCTGCATAATCTCAGTAAATATTTAGTATGAGGCTCTTTTAATTTCCAAGAAAATATTAGAAATATGTAGTCCCTGTGGATATTCTCTCATTTTGCTTTCCCCCATTTCTGTGTGTTTTATGTTGAATACTCATCTGAATTGCCTGATAAAAATTCTAGGTCTAAGAGGACATGAAATTTATCACTTGAAAGACTGACACATGACAAGACAGCTCTTCCCCTTGATCATGTAGGATAGATTTATGAGGCTGTTCCACAGTGGGGCTGCCCGTTCTTCCTCCCAACAGCTTGAAACCTATCCCTGGGCTCAGGAGATTGTACCTTTTAATGAATGCCTGGCTCTCACCTCTTTGGTCTTATTGTCCTAGCACCTGATAGGGGTGAAATTGAGGTGTCTACACTCCACCATCTCCCCAGGACCTAAAAACTTGTCTAATTATCTTTAGTCCTTGGGGATACCCAGAGGTCACTGAAATGTCCTCCCTGATCTCCTTAGACACAAAGTTTATCCACTCTCCCACCAATAATGGAGCTTGCTGATTTTCTAACAGATGTAATAATTAATGACCTGCAAAGACAGACCCAGGACCTAGAATTACCACAGGCCATTTCCTGAGGTAAGGAATTCTCTAGCCTTAAGAACACAAGACCTGGGTACCTCTGCCAATGAGAGAGTCGGGGGAAATATTATATGACTACCTGAGGAGTGTAGTAAAAAACACAGCTTGAGGTAATTTCTTAATATCTTTTTTATTAAATTCTGGATAAATCATTCAGCAACAATAATTAGCATTTGATTGTTATAGATGGTGTGATTCTGTATTTTACATATATTTTCTTAGAAAAGAATAATCTGCATATATAAGGAGTAATGTCAACATACAGTGCATATTAAAATTTAAAAAAAATTAGAGAAGAGACCCAGTTGGGGGTGAAGCACCAAGACCTTTTGGTGGTGGTTTGGAGCCCAGCCCCAGCTCAGGGACTAGAACCTGAGAGACACTGAAACAAACTGAAAGACGTGGGGTTCCCATGGAGTTGCCCTGCCACTGCTTCTGTCCTTGAAGACTCCAGAGTACTCAGCCCTAGAGGTCTCTAGACCTAGATGTGGCCCGTGGAGACTGCTGTGTTGCTGCTGTGAATAAAACAAGCACCCTCTCCACAATTTTTTACAAATTAAAACAGAGGAAATTTGATTGGCCAACCTTGGTACTAACAAGCTAGAGGCCATTGCTCAGGAGATATATGTAGACCTGATAAAGGATTCTTGTTCAAGATTCTGCTTTGAGCTTCACTGGGCAGTCAAGTTTGGCTAGTTGTACTTGGAGTTCCAGGAGTGGTAGCATGAAGGATTTTGACATTCAGCCAGTGGAAGACAAAGGAGCAGGCTGTCTCCCGCTGGCTTTGCTCCCTTCCTGGAGCACCTGGGAATAGACCTGATTGGCAGCTGCAGCACCCACTTCCACAATTCCAGTAGTTGAGAGAATCTGAGAGAGACCAGACGATAATATCTGGTCCTGTGGCTTGGAAGAGTAAGATAAATTGCTGCTGTTGTTAGGTGCCAAGAGTCGGATCTTAGTGACCCTCATAGGATTTTTGATGGCTGACTATGTCCAGATTGCTTCCAGAGTGGGCTGCCATATCCTTCTCCCATTTTTTTTGTGGTGTGGGGTCAAAACCAAGACCTCAGCACAGAGCAGCACTCTACAAACTGAGCCAAACCTCTAAGTTAAATAGAAAAAAGAAAAATCAGACAAAAGATCCCACTCCCCCTTAAATATCCTAGCATTTAAGGGAGAATTTAAGAATTTGGATCCTTTCTAAAATGTACCAGGAGCTAAGCTCTGAAACCTAGGCAGGAGAAGGTGTACATGCTGGGCATCACGCACTGTGTGTTGATCCCTGCACTGCCCTCAGTGCACAGGTGAGCAATTTTGTCCCCAGCATGTAAAATCTTCTCATGTTCCAGACTGTCTGCTTGACAGATGCTTCCTGGAAAGTTTGGACCTTGCTGAAGGTCAGGCCATAATCAGTGGGCATCGGTGGTATGATGCCTTTGATTTCTAAGCCTTTAGTTTGGACTTCTCTAATAAAGTCAGATACGAGATCAGGGTAATAACAATATCAATTTTGGACAACCAAGAAAAAGAATTCCCAGTTGAATTTGGTATAGAAGCTCTGTGGCCTTCACTGCAGGAAGAAAAGTTCAAAACCACCTGGTTCCAAAGGTCCAGCATTTGCAGTGATTTCAGTAGACATGGGGACAAGGCTAAGCCTTTGGCTGAGCAGAGCCCTCTTCCTTTCTCTCCTACCTGATGGCCTAGATTTGGTAAAGGATAACTTGGTTGTCCAGATAGGCTGGGGATTCAGTTGTGATATGGTGTGGAGGTAGTAGGGACTATGTAGCAAATATGTGGTGGGCCAACTGGAATATTGATATCAGGAGGTGTGCTGTGGGCATATTTTTAGTGGGACAGTCCTTTCTCACTCTGGAATTACGGGTTACATAGTCAGTCCATGCCTCTGACTGGTCATTACGCCAGGTCACTACCTGCCTCCTACTCCAGGGGCATGACTGAACGATAGAAGAGTAACATGGCTGTACAGGAGCTTGTTTGAAAATTGAGCTAGGAGAGGAGTCTTGCAGGTACCCACAGTAATGTGAATGGGTTAGTGCCAGGAGCCAGGGAACAGGACTGGATTCTCACTCATCTGTGTGCAGAATCCTGTTGAATGCCCCTGTTCCTTCAGTTGGGCAGTTTGAGATCTGCTATGGCGAATATTCAGACTTTCACCACCTTCTCTGCCCTCACAAGCAGCAGTACTTTCCACTTGGTCCCCTTTGGACCTTCTTCATTTTTTCTTTTTTAATTTTTACATTTTTTTATTGGAAATTTTTAATGTACACCTTAACGTGATTCATTCTGACATGCTTTTCATTGTGACATTTCCATATATGCATTTTGTTGTAGATTATTCATATAGGTTCACCCTTACCCTCTTGCATGCTTCCTCATCCCTTCCCACCCCCCTCAAAAACTTCTCTACCATTTACTTGACCTTTGGACCTTCTTGACAGCAAGAGCTGTCTTTCTGTTAGAAGTCAGGAAAAGACTCCCAGGTCCCCTGGCTTTAGGTAATAGAATTGGGGAAGATGGGAAGTGAGAACCACATATCAAAACTGCCCTCCATTTTATTCCTTGAGTGAGTTTATAAGGGATGGTGGGAGTCCTGAGGTGAATGGAACTGAGCTGCTTTATTTGAAATGTTTTCTTACCTCATTCTGTGCCCCAGCAAGGGGCCCAGCCTCATCTGTCTGGCTTGACCCCATGTTTCTGTCTGCTGCTCCATTGCCTCTCTGGTGCAGCTCATGACACCAAGTGCTGCTTGCCACTCCAGCTTTCACACTGACCAGTTTCAACTCATCTCTCTTAATGCTCCTGCAGGCTGCCCTATCCCTTTTCCTTGTCTTCTTTTAAATTTTTATGTTGGTTTTGTTTTTACCTGTATTTGTGGAAGATTCAGAGGAGAGTCTTTCTTATGGTTCCCCCTGTTTGGATTGGAATGGAAAAAGCAATTGATTTTTTTGTGTGTGTTTACAAGGCAGTGTCATGTCTAAGTATTTTTCATCTTTAGGACTGCATTGCTAGTATATCCTCCTGCTTTATCTTCATGAGTTTTATCTTCCCACATGCACTTCGACACTGCCTCATAGGACCCAAGCAGAACAATGAAGGCTAACTGACCACACAGAGATGGAGTTGGTCCCCACCCACTTTCTGTAACCCTTGCTATGTATGATCTACCTTATCCAAGAAGGAGCTATTTGTACTGTATGGATGGTGAGTTACATACTCTAGAGAGTTAAGGAAGCCATATAGTGATTAACCCTGAGAATGTCTATTACTGCCTTCTCCTGGCATTTCCGGCTCAGGTTTGGGGCCTACTAACAGAAAGACCTTTAAAAATTGTGTTAACTTTTGGAAGCTTTGACAGAGACTAAAATACTTTGGAGCTGTCTTTTTCCTTGACACTTTGTAGGCATCTAAGAGAATGGTGAGCACAAGGAAGGTCTAAAGTGAGATTGACCTGCTTCCTCACAATATTTTAGAAAAAGGCTGAAAGTAAAGGAGAAAGGCAATGGTCCACTCACTCTTCTTTCTGATAGGGAACTCAGATCATGACTTTAATGTTTTCTTTCAGGCTTTTCTTCTGGTTAGAGGAGGAAGATGTGAGAAGTTTGTTCACACTACTTCTTTCTTGGTGGGTTTTGGGGTTTTGTTCTATTTTGTTCCCCACAACCACCACCATTAAGGCAATAGCCACCTGCTCTCCATAGGTGGAAGGTGGGTTCCGTCCAGCGGGTGCCCTGAGGGACAAACTACTTTTTAGGAAGATAATGCCCCCTAACTTATAGTCAACAGTGGTTAGGAACTCTCCCCTTGCCCTATCTGCCTTCCCTGTAATAGCAGAATTCGTATCCTTGCCTCTTCAATTAATTGTAATAATCACCCTGTAGTCCTATGTATGTGCCTGAGTGTTTGTGTATGGGAAAGGGGGCTCTTTAAAATTTTTGTGGTTTGTGGCCTTTTCCTCTATTCATTAGCTTGCACCACTGCATGTCCAGGGGCTATTGTCTGGAATTATTGTATGCTGGGATCACTGAGGAAGAGTATCCCAAAACTTGTGTTGTTAGGTGCTGTCAAGATGCGTACAACTTATAGTGACCCTGCATATAACAGATGAAACACTCTCCAATACTGTGTCATGCCTGGCACTATATCAGTGCTTCTCTGCTATCCATAGGGTTTTCAATAGCAGATTGGTTTTTGGGAGTGGATTTCCAAGTCCTTCTCCCAAGCCTATAGCAATTGGTGTTCCCAGGTGGTCTCCCATCCAAGTATTAACCAGGCCTGACCATGCTTATCTTCCCAGATCTGACAGGATTGGATGCTACTGGTGGTCAGCTACTGGCAGTGTGAAATTTACCACTGTCCTTTATTTTGGGGATTCTAATTTTTGCATAAATAATCCGTTATACACTGATAGCTAATTAAATCTGTGTGAGCTCCTTGCCCCTTCGGGTGCTTGGGTAAATAAACTACATCTCCCCATAGCCAGCTGGGATTTAGCTTGGTAGAGTGCCCCTCTGCAGTCTTTGAGGTCCTGAGTTTGATTCCCAGCACTGCAAAAATGGGAGAAGGATATGGCAACCCACTCTCAAGGCAATCCTGAAAACAATCTGCCATTAAAAACACAGTGAGGGTCGCTATGAGTCAGACACAACTTGAAGGCACCTAACAACAACAACAACCCCATTACTAAACCGTAATAATAAAATTTTTAAAAATTAAAAAAAACTATTGCAGTAAAAGGCACAGTGCCTTTAATGCACCTCAAAATATTTCCTCTGGCTCTGAACACTTATTTTGTCACTCTTTCCACTTTCTGAAGCAGTTCAAGAAGTACTCTGCCATGGATGCCTTTAGTTTCATCCTTCATCATGAAAATGCTCCATGTCATACATAGTATCTGCTATGGCAGTTTCTTTCAAATAAAAACATTACATTGTGCCTTTGTCTACCTTATTCACCAAATATGATATTGTGCAACTTTTGGCTCTTCCCCAAAGAAACAATTACCATGAAAGATTAACATTTTGAAGTGATCTGGGACATTCAGGTAGCCACAACAGTGTCACTAAAGATATTTATAATCAATGATTCCAGAAGTGCTTCAGAAAGTAGTGAGAATGGTGGGATAAGTATATTTGGAATCAGGAGGAGTATTTTGAGGGGGGTTAGTGGCAATGCATCTTTTACTGGAATAATTTCTTTAAATTTAAACATTTACCATATCTTTTGATCATACCCTTAATTAAACAGTGTCACTTTATATTATGGTATCTTAGATGGTGTAAGCATATAATTTAAGTATCTATCATGGAATAGTATGAAAAATGACTATGAAATCCATTAAAATATTCCTCATTGTTTGGTACGAATAGATAAGCTAATTTTTTTTATTGTCCTCAGTACTTTTGCCAGTAAAAACACATGACAAGGGATGATGATGTTGGATGTTAGTTTCTAACGTGCTCTGTAAATTTGTAAATAGGTGAAAGAAAATTGTATATATATTTTTCCTGATAAAATTTCAAGGGCAATAAACATGAAAGTATGTTTCCTTTTCTGAAATTAAGATAAAAGTGAAAGCAAACCTAGTATGTTCTTTCCATCACCTTGTTTAATGGTATGGTTTGGATGCTTGTCACCAAATTGCTTATGTGCTAAAAGCTTGATCCCCAAGGTGCCTCTTTTGAGAGATGGTAGAAACATTAACAGAAAAGTCTTGGTGGGAGGTCTTAGGTAATTGGAGGCATGTCCTGGTCTTTCCTCTCTGTCTTTTGGCTTCCTGGCCACCATGAGATGAGCAGCTTGCTCCACTGCAGACCTACTATGATAATATACTGCCTTACCACAGGCCCTGAAGCAGTGGGACCAACTGAGTATGCACTAAAACCTTCACACTTTGAGTTGAATAAACTATTCTTATCTTTAAGCCTATTATCTCAGGTATGTTGTTACAGAAATGGAAAGCTGACTAACACAGTATTTTTCTTCTTAACACAGTTAAAGTTTATATGGTTCAAATCCTAATACATCTGACACTAATCTTTAACCTCCCAGGCATGATTGAGACAGCTCAACTATACTTTGTGCCTTTCTAGTGCTTCTCCAACATCCACTCAAATCTTGATGATTCCTCAATCCTACACTTATATCATCAAACTGTAAATTGGAATCATATTTGTGTGTCATATTCTAATGCTTGCATTGGAATCTTCTGTGATCTCATAAGATAAATATCTTCTTTAAACACTCACAATTGTCTGTTAAAGAAGTGTTTTTAAATATTTTTGTCAAGTAAGAAGCTGAAAACCTGTAAACTCTAATAGACCTTAATTTCAGAGAAGCTACTGGGGCTATCTCTAACAAAGGAGAGAGAACCTCCTGGAAAAGGAAGGGGTGAGGCTTTTATGGGCTCTAGGTGGTTGAGGGAAGGGATGATTCACATGTCACATCAGGATAGGTAGGAAGCAGGTGTGTGGAGGGTTCTGATAGGCTGGAAGAGGGAAAAGGATGTAGTCATCAGTTGCTGGCCCTGGGAAGATTTTGAGTTAGGTTTTGGTGGACTTTTTGGTGGGCTTTTTGAGGATTGGAGTATAATGGGTAGAAGAAGGCACCACCTTATGGGAACATGTCATTTTGTAAGAGGTCTTACATAATAATTTTATTATAGCTTTATGTATAACAATGCTTTATTTTTTCTGTTATATTTAAATTCATTGAAGATGGATTATATATCTGACTTTAAATTATAGACCCATAGTACTTAAAATAGTTCCCATTACTTAGGATCAGGGGAGGAAATAAATGGAACATTCAAAAGGGTTGATTTCATAGATTATGTACAGAAATGTGCTCAGATTTCTGAGAACCAACCAGGGATGATAAAAATACTGAAAACTATTGAGAGGGAGGAGCTGAGAGAGATGCTACCATTCTTAGTCTCAAAAAAAGTCAAAGGGAAGCACAGCCCTGCAAGATTCCAGTGAGAACTGGCACTATGGAACAGGGACCAGCTGATCTGATCAGTCTCCATAGAACAACACAACCCCTACCAAAACCTCAAGGAAGCAACAAGAGAAAAGGGAGAAATAAGGTACCACATTCATTCTTTCTTCCTACTCTCAGTTGTTTGGCTAGTGTCTTCATTGTTCTCTAAAGAAAATAGAGGTAATAGTAATTGGTTCCCAGCCCAAAGTGTTCTTTTTTTCTTTTAGTGGAGAGTTTTAATGTACAACTTAATGTGTCTCATTCTGACATGCATTTCATTGTGACATTTCCATATATGCATTTCATTGTACATTGCATAGATAAATTCCCCCTTACCCTCTTGTGCCCCTCCTCACTCCTCTCTCACCTCCCAACCAATGACCTCTCTTCTACTTGCATGTCTTTTTGTGGGAATACTTTACGTATACACTTGCATCCCAATTATGATTTAAGTCCACACTTTTTTCTGTAGTGATCTATCTTTTTACATTGTCATCAGTATTACATGAATAATCTAGTCCATTTGCATTATTATAATCTTTTGGTATTATTGGTATTATTATAATTATTTCCCAAACTATTAAAGTTGACTGTTTACTTTGAAATCGACCTCTCTCTCATTCCTTACTCCTCCTTGTCCCTCCTCCCCCTTCTGTCTTCTCCCATCATTGCTTCCTTTTGCTAGATCCTTCCCTCCTTCTTTGAGTTCCTTGAATTGTCCCTTCTCTGCTTAGTTTACATTAGCTTTTTATTATGTTCCAATTTCTGTATAAGATTTTTTCCTTCTTTTAAATTTGACTCAGCTCTCACATGAATGAGAACATGTGGCATTTCTCTTTTGGGGCTGTGTTCATTCACTTAAGACAATTTTCTACAATTCCATCCATTTTAGTGCAAATGACATTATTTCATTTTTTGATTGCTGAGTAGTATTCCATTGTGTATATGTACCATAATTTTTTTTATCCATTCTTCTATTGATGGGCACTTTGGTTGATTCCATATCCTTACTATTGTGAAAAGTGCTGCATTGAACATGGAGATGCAGGTGTCTCTGTGGTATGATGCCTCCTCATCCTTTGGGTATATTCCCAGTAGTGTTATAGCTGGATCAAATGGTAGATCTACTTTTAGTTTTCTAAAGTATCTCCATATTGATTTTCAAAGTGGTTGAACCAATTTACAGCTCCACCAGCAGTGTAAGAGTGTTCCCTTTTTTCTTGCCAGCACTTGTTGTTATTTGTTTTATCGATCTTGGCCATTCTTACTGGTGTAAGGTGAAATCTCAGGGTTGTTTTGATTTGCATTTCCCTAATGGCTAGGGATATTGAGCATTTTTTCATGTGTTTCATGGCTATATGGGCCTCTTCATTTGAGAACTGTCTATTCAGTTCCTTTGCCCATTTGAGTATTGGGTTATTTGTTTTCTTGGGTATTTTTTCCTGAGTTCTTTATAAATTCTGGTAACTAGACCTCTGTCTGATATATAGGATGTGAAGATTTTTTCCCATTCAGTGGGGGTTTCCTTGACTCTGTTGATTGTTTCCTTTGCTGTACTGAAGCTTTTTAATTTCATGTAATCCCATTTATTTTATTCTTGTTGCTTCTTCTTGAACAATTAGTGTCCTATTAAGGAAATGATTTCCTATGCCTGTATGTTGGAGCATATTGCCTATCATTTCTTTATTAATTTAAAGTTTCTGGTTTTATGTTGAGGTCTTTTATCCATTTTAACTTAACTCTCATGCATATTGAGAGATGAAGGCCAGTTTTTATTTTTCTGCAAGCAGATATCCATGTTTCCCAGAACCATTTATTGAAAAGGCTATCCTTTTTCCATTTTACATGCTTTGCTTCTTTGTCGAAAATTAGGTGGCTATAGATGAGTTGATGTATCTCAGAATCTTCTGTTCCACTTCTCTTCTGGCCTATTTTTGTGTCAGTACCAAGCTGTTTTTGCTACCACTGCCCTGTAGCATAGATTAAAGTCAGGGATTGTGATTCCACCTGAAGTAGTTTTTCAGTTTAAGAGTGTTTTGGCTATATGTGGTCTCTTGTGTTTCCATATGAATTTTGCCCAAAGTGTTCTTTATGTGGGGCACCATGTATCTGCCAGTAGTTTAACTGTATCTTATAAATCATTAACCCAATCTCACAAGATATTATTCCATGTCTAGGGGCATGACTGAGGCTCCAGTAGACCATTCTATTGTTCTGTTGACTAAGATGTTTCCAGGTAATGTGTCACATAGAGTCACTAGGGATTCCATAAGCCTGACCTCGTCACTGTACATCCTTCAATGTACACAAAGAGGCTTGATTGGAAGATATGTTATAGAGTAGTCCATGGTGATGATTGAAACAATTTGTTGTTGTTTGTTACCCTTGTATCAGGTCCAACTCATAGAGACCCTATGTACAATAGAAAGAAACACTCCTCAATTCTGTGCCATGTACATGATTTTTTTCATGCTTAAGCCTATTGTTTCAGCCACTGTGTCTATCCATCTACTTGAGGGTCTTCCTTTTTTTTACTGACCCTCCACTCTCTCAAATGATGATGCCAGTAGAAGAATTTGAGTCAGGAAAACCAAATAGCATCATGCATGCTCATTACTCTCATCACCTTAAATTCCAGCCCTCTCCTTGATGGAAGTGATCACATATAATCAATCAGGTACTGACTAACTGTGGGTCACTGGGGAATGATTGCATATGAAAGGCCCTGCCTTGGCTTTTCCTGAAATAAAGTTGAGTGATCAGCCATAACTGTTGCTAGGTGAGCCTTGACAAAAGTGCATATTCTTGATGAAGTAGCCCAAGAATAGTGCTTAACCCTGGACAATGGCCATGGTTCTTACTTATATCAGATCAGTTTCATGGTTATCTCCCTTTGTGTCCAGAAGATAGACTACTCATAGCTTTTCCTGGATCCTTGTTATCCTCTCACTATATGAAGTTTTAAATGTGTTGGTAAAGGAAGAGTTCTCTGAGTTCTATCAGTGTAAATGAGTAGGACATGGCTGAGAAAGCTGAGTAGAATGGATTCCCTTCAACAGTCCTATTGCCCTAAGGGTTTGACCCTTTTTTTTTTTTAATGTCCTTGGAAAATTCCATCATCTCATTTTCACTAATTATAGCCACTGCTGTATCCAGGCTTCAGATCACTAACACAGCAGGCATTTAAGGCCACTCTTTGGTATTCTAGACAACACTTTAAATCTTAAATTCTGAATGAATATATCCATATTAACAAGGTTAGTCAAATCCAACTTATATTTTATTCTCCTTGTTCTTATGTACTCAGAACACTTCTCAGATTTGGTCCCAGTTCTCCATAATGATGTAAAGTGGATCTCATGAAAATTGAGGGAAAAATAGTAGTGATGAGGCCTCCTTAGTGTAATAAGAACAGTTATACAATCCCATTATCTTTGCAATCACCATTTTTCTATGGCAAAAAAGTGTCATAATCTCTTGATTTTGTGGTATCTTCCTGTTAGAAAAGACCATTCTTCCTCCTGATAAGCTAAGTGGTTGTGATGCTAATTGAATACCATGGTGTTCCATCTTTCCTGAGGAGATGGCTATTCATGTGCTCATTAATAGATAACCAGTCCAATAGGAGAATCCCAATAATGAAGTTTATTTCCTGGGGCCCTTCTGGGTACTATATCAGGGAGCATTCTAGTTAGAAAAACAATTTACACTTGGAACTATTTAACCAAAGAGATTCGACTAAAGGATTATTTTCAGAAGCACTTGAAGGATTAGAAGAAATAATCAGCAGCAGATGAGACCGGTATTCATTACCCTTTCTAAGACTGACGTGTCAATAGAAGAAAAGACCAGAGCTGAGAGGTACTTGAAACTATGAAAGAGGAACCATTTGACAAAATCTTTGGCTGCTGAGTAACTTTTAGAAACACAGCAAAGTGGGGCTAAGCAAAGCAAACCTAATGGATGACCTCAATCTCACAGCTCCAATGCTCTGGCTTTACTTTGATGCCTACTCCTATCTGAACCCAACTGGAAGCCTGATGAGACAGAGAAGCACCAGTGTTACCCTATAGAGGATAAGTAGCATGCAGTGAAGGAAGAAAGAAAACACAGGAACACCTTAAATCTCTATGTATGAAAAATGTGAGGTAAAATAGGTTCAAATATTTACACTGTTAAATGCTATTTCTAATTAAAGATTCATGGTGAAATAAAAATTGTCTTCCTAACTGCAAATTTAAAATGAGCAAGGTCCTACAAACATAGTTTTCATTTTGCAACAATATTTCTATTTATAATAATATAATTGATACAAATATTCAATTAGCTCAATACTGAGAACAGGGAAAAACCTAAAGAATTCAAATTATTTTAATAAAATTTAATATCTTATAGTAAGTATAGCACAGATAATTAATGGCTCCTGTGATTATGCTATAAACTATGCCTTTCTTCCTTGTGGCAGAAAATAAGAAATGGTTTAATATGACCTTCTATTTGTTGATGGGAATGATAAGAGTTTTCAGAGTAAAAATATCAAATACACTTAGCAAGTCTATAAGTATTTCAATAACTTAATTCTACTAAATAACATATTTCTTATCACATATCTTCTTATTTTCATTGTTCAAAAAGCTCGAGTTATTTTCTACATTCCATGTATTAACTATAACTAATTAAATGCTTATAGAACACAATGTCTCTGATTCTTTTCTTGCTGCTGTAGTCTCTAATTGCAAATATTTGACAGGAAAAAGGTATCACAGGCACAAATCCATAAAGGGATCTGTGAATCATAAAGTACTCAGAAGCAGCTAGTTATCCAGGGAGGAAAAAGCTGCCCTACCTATTATGATACCAGATTTTCAATATCAAAGTTACTTTCTGGGCTAGAAATAGTTCTCCCAACAGGCATCAGCCTCACCTTTTCTGCTTTTTCTATGTGATGAGTACAGATTAAGTCAGTGGAAGGAAAGAGTCATGTTTTACTTTCTCAGGATGAACAACTCTGCCAGCATGACTCTGAGTTTTTATTGACATGAGAATTTAATTTTAAATACTTGTCAGAAGTAGGCATCTACTATAAAAAACGTTATCACATTTTTGCAAAATCAAGTGAGTTGAGTCCTTGGAAAGATGGTGTGCAGGTTGGTTTTACAAGTGCACAATGACACCCCAAACAATAGCAATCAAAGATATATTGTAAAATAAGAAATCAATAAAATGTTATTGAAGTGGTAGGCAGGAGAGATGTTGAGAAAATTCTTGGAAATCACTGCAGAAAAATGAGGGGTTCTTAAAAAGGATTCTAAGTAATGATTTCTGACATCAGAAGTGGTCTAAATCAACTGAGGGAGAAATTACTGAGCCATTTTTATCTTTTTTAAATGAAATGGAAAACAGAGTCAGAATTAGTTATTGCCCCCTTTCTTTTTCTTTCTTTCTTCCTCTCCTTCTTTCTCTCTCCCGCTTTCTTTCTCTCATAGAGAGGCTTTGTATAGGGTAACTCTTTTCCCATTGTCATATTTGACAGCCATATTTAGAAAGCCAAAATATATCTCACTGCTATGCTCACTTTCTGGGGACAATCTTACCTGTAATGGGCCACCAAAACTGGCTTAGCTGAATACTCTCTAATAGCAAGACTGTTATAGAGACCTAGTGTCTCATTGCATTACCTTTTTTCCTTTGCAATAGTTTCTTCAGGAAATGTCCTTAAAAGTCTTAGATTTTTGTTCTGCTCTATTATCAGGATTTCCTTTGCTTTGAAACCTGTAGCAGTGTGCACTGTTTGTAGAATGTGACCCTTTGCCACCTGGCTCCAGCTGACTTTTTCAATCTCATCTCTAGTTTTTACACAAGAGTAAGCTGTATTCTAACCATACCAGAATGTTATGTGAACTTGAATTTAATATAAACTTCCACTTATTATTTGTTTACTTCTGCATGGCTTTTCCCCTCACCATATTTCTGGTCCAGTTCACATTGACCAAGTTGTTACTCAGATCATGACCTACCAACAGATATTAAAATGTGGTCAATGTATGTTAAGTATATGTAACATTTTCCATAGGAGAACTGTTGCTTATGAATGATTATCCTTTAGAGGTAGGGATCAGCATCTCTACCTCCTTTTTTCTCTTAGGTCTTCTACCTAAGATCCTTTAATGTTTGTGAATTTTAGTACTGATGATGGTCATTTCACTAAAATCTTTGTAAAATACTTTAAGAAGTTAATAAGCAACCAAACATATTTGAAGTGGAAGCAGTTTGGGGGAGCAGAAATTCTAATGTGTCAATTAGTAGATTATATTTTTACATCCAGAAGTTCTGTCGTGTGTGTGCAAAACAACAGGTCAAGGGATTTATTAACCAGTCATTCAAAAGACGCAAAGAAGCAGAAACAAAACAAAAAAAAACAAGCAAAAAAAAAATGGCAAAACCAAAAACAAGTAAAAACTTTTTAAAGTTTTAAAAGTTAAACTTTAAATTTTTGTTGTTGTTGTTGTTGTTGTTAGGTGCCGTCGAGTTGGTATCTGACTTATAGCAACCCTCATAGGGTTTTCAATAGCTGACTGTTTTGGGATTGCCTTGGGAGTGGATTTCCAGGCCCTTTTCCCATATTGTTGTTGTTAGGTGCCGTCAAGTCAGGTCTAACTCATAGCAACCCTGTGTACAACAGAATGAAACTCTCCCCAACACTGTGCCATGCCCAGTTCTGTGTTAGTGCTTCTTTATTATTCATAAGGTTTTCAATGGCAGATTGTTTTGGGAGTGGGTTGCCAGGTCCTCTTCCCTAGCCTGCAGCACCTGGTATTCCCAGGAAGTCTACCATCTGGGACCAACGAGGCTGACCCTGTTCAGCTTCCTAGAACAGGCAGGATCAGACGTCAGGGTGGTCTGACTGCAGACACCCTGACTTATCATGTATAAAAAGAGAAATATAATGATTTCAAAGGGCAAATAATTTTTTTGAAAACCACCTTTATAGTAAAATCATGACCAATAAGACAGATAGCATGATCATATGTACATCTGTTTCTGATGGGGAAAACCAGAAAACCATAGAAAAGGAGCATGTGAATGAAAGCCAGGTGGTTGCCTTTGTCACAGAAAACTAGTCTTTCACATTTTAATATCTGTTGATAGATCATAATATATTTTTAGTCATATATATATATATATATATATATATATATATATATATATATATATTGGGTGGGTGAACCCAAGCCCTCATACATAATTTGCAAGCACTCTATCACTGAGCTGAACATCTGCCCCTCTCTTTTGCATCTTGAGATGGAGTCTTCTCAAGTAATGCAAGTTGTCTCCTGCCTCTGCCTTCCAAGTCTCTGGGATTACAGGTGTATACCACCATGCCTAGCTTAGATTTGATATTTAAATTTAATTCAGTTTTTAAATCTGTAAATTGATTTTTTTCCATAAATACTATCATGTTGTTGTTGTTAGGTGCCGTCAAGTCGGTATCCGACTCATAGCGACCCTCTGTACAACAGGGGAAACACTATTGTCAGTGCTTCTCTGCTGTTCATAGGGTTTTCAATGGCAGATTGATTTTTGGGAGGGGGTTGCCAGGTCCTTCTCCCAAGCCTACAGCTTCTGGTGCTCCCAGGTGGTCTCCCATCCAGGTACTAACCAGGCCGGACCCTGCTTAGCTTCTGAGATCTGACGGGATCAGATGCCACAGGGTTACAGCTGCAGGCAAATACTATCATAGAGAATCAATTTAATATGCATAACTTTTGCCCAATATCTCTTCTTAATAGCACCCATTATGAACAAAAACATCCCAAAAAGTATGTTCAATAACAAAAAAGAAATGAAATGTTTTGCACAACAAGAACAACAAAAAAATTCTGTGAAAGAGGTACCCACTACATCTCAAACAAAAACATACACTTAATCATTAACATCTGTAGTTGTCCATTATCAGATAAAGGTAAAAGAGTAATTAGTCATCATCAACTTAAATCATTAATGGCTTCTTTGCTACCTTCCTGTGTGTGTATTTATGTGTATGAATCATTAACATTTCTGTGTTTTTTGAAAGGAAATATTGTGAAACACCTTACTTCTCTTAAACTTAAAGTATTTAACTCAGGATCAACAGAGGTTTAAACATTAAGACTCTCTTGTTGGCTAAATAGACAAGTAAGAGCTTCAGAGTTTAAATATTCTAATAGGGCTAGACAATGGACAGTGTGAAGGGTCAGCCAGCTATCTATAGGGGTCAATTCCTTCTTAATTCTTCCAACTCAGAGTCAATCAAGAAGGAGTAACAGAAACTGTGAATATGACCAAAATACATTATATGTATGTATGGAAATATCATAATGGATCTCTGAACTTTATAATTTACCTTAAAAAAGAAATGACTCAACCTTCTGACAATTATGTCTTCCCTCTTGTTCAGTGCTCTCAAGTCAGATGTGACTCATAGTGACCCTATGTACAACAGAACAAAACACTCTAGGACACTGTGCCTTGCCCAGCACTATTCCAGTGTTTCTCTGTTATTAATAGGGTTTTCAATGGCTGATCATTTCAGAAATGGGCTGCTGGATTCTTCTCCCAAGTTATGTCCTCAAAGCACATGAATATCACGAATTTTATTGATTGACCTGCACTTAGGTAAATTATCCTTTGTCTTAGCCATACTTTGTTTCAAATACAAAGCTATAGCAAGGGTTTTGCAAGTCATGCTCCTAATGAGTAAACTATCTTCTCAAAGACTTATCAAAATGAGACCTGATCATTGGCTACAGCATCAAATACAGAAAACCCAGCTGAGTATGGCAGTGTACGATTAGGACTACAGTTCATTACAGAAGGTAAAAATAGCAGCCAGGGAGGAGAGGTGTTGGTATAAAGCACATCCACCAAACTACATTAAATTCACTTATAGCACTGGAGCTAAGTTCTTAGAAAAATATCAAAGTTCTGTGGCACATGCCTGAAATCCCAGAGACTCAGAGGCTTAAGCAGGGTTTGAGGCCAGAGGCAGCTTGTGCAAATTAGTGAGACCCTATCTCAAGATAAAATATAAATAAATAAAAAGGAGGAGCTGGGGGAGTAGCTCAGTGGTAGAGCACTTACCGTGCACACACGAGGCCTTGGGTTAAACCCTCAGTGCTGAAAAAAATATAAGCAATCAACATACAACAACAACAAAAAACCCAGCAACTAAAAAAAAAAAAATCACTGAATAATAGGGTTATTTCCTAGATGTAATATTATGAGGTAAAAACAGGTAATTTTGCCTCTTTGTATTTGTATCCATTCCTTCTTCACATTTAAAAAAAAGTAATTCTTTTAGATGTTTTATGTATTTATATTGCCTGCAGCTGAAGCCCTGTGGCATCTGATCCAGTCAGATCTTAGAAGATAAGCAGGGCCAGGCCTAGTTAGTACTTGGATGGGAGACCACCTGGGAACACCAGGTGCTGTAGGCTTGGGAGAAGGACCTGGCAACCCACTCTCAAAAATCAATCTGTCATTGAAAACCCTATGAACAGCAGAGAAGCACTGACTGTAGTGTTTCACCTGTTGCACGCAGGGTCGCTATGAGTCGGATACCAACTCAATGGTACCTAACAATAACAACAATGTATTTATATTAGGCTTTTCTCCCTTCCCTGGCCAAATCTGCTTTTAACTATTTATTTCTGATTTGGGATTACAAGTGGTACCATTTTACCCACTTTTCTCAATAGGAAACTTCAGAATAATGTTTGATTCCAGCTGTCCATCATATTGAAATTTAATCAGGCTCTAAATCCTGTTGATTCTGCATTGATCCCACTGCTACGACCTCATTTCAGTCCCTAATCATATTTTCGTGACATTATCACATGGGTCTCCTGTACCCCATCCTTCTTTACTGCAATCAAACCACCTGCCTTCTTACTGGAAACGTTAATCTTGCTGTGTCTTCATCTCTGGTAAAATAAAGTACATTCTCCTTGGTATCTTTTCTCTCTCTTTTTGTTGCTGAAGATTGAACCCAGGGCCTAGCACATGGTACACATGTGTTCTCCCACTGAGCCACTTCTTGTATCTTACCAACTGCTTCTCTTGTCTCACTCCAGTTCCTCTGCACATGTACCTTGCACAAGTGGTAATGAATTTCACTATTGCTCTGGAATGAGCTTTCAAAATCTCTAACACTTCTGTTTTTACACTTACTAGAATATTTATTTGTTTGTTATATCCCTGTTGGTTCCATTATAATGTGAGTCTTTCAACTTCAGAGACATTTTTGGTCATATTTTTATTATCTGGTTAGTGCAAATTCCCTTATACATAATTAGTTCAAAGCACTCATGTTTGCATAATGCAAAAACTTTGGTTTGGAATCTCTAGTACTGTGTGTTCATTGTCCTGCCTAACAACAAGTTTCTCATTGACTGTTTCTTTTTCCTCTGCATAATGACCTGTTTTACTCTGATTACAAAATAACACTTCAGGGAAACAGTAAATGAAAAACTGTGGCTGTGGGTGATGCTTTGCAGACAGGGTTGTATTGGATATAAACTGGAATATCTGTGGGCTCTGGAGTCAAGTCCCCTGACTTTGGATTTCAACTCCACAATTTATCATTATTTGACATGAGCAAATTATTTGTAATATCAGCACTTCATTTTGTCTTATAATTGAGGACCAGGAAACAGTTTGAAAATACTGCATATGTTCAATGTCTTATTCTAAGTGTTGTGGATAGACTTGTAAAGAAGAAAATTTCTATACCCTTGAGCATTTTATATTCTGGTACAAAAATTAAATGATATATAAAGCACTTAGCATAATGATTGGCACATATAAATGCAAAGTAAACATTATTCATCATTATCACTATTATTAGGGCTGAGGTTTAGCTCAGTTGGTAGAGTGCTGCTCTGTACTCTCTGAAGCCCTGAGTTTGATCCCTAGCATGAGAAAAAAAGGACATAGCAGCTCTCTCCCAAAGCAATCAGCCATCAAAAACCCTATGAGGGTCATTAGGAGACTCAACTCAATCAGCACCTAACATCACTAGTATTAATTAGTGATAGTGGCATCATACTTTTTTAAATCAATATGCTTGGATACTGCAACAACAATGTGTCATTTGCTTCTTCTAGCTTAATCTGTTGCTATTTCTGGCTGTACTTGTGTTCCCTTGACTTTTTTACAGTACTCCAGGGGCCGACCTCAAGGCCTTGCGGATGCTTTGCAAGTGCTTTACCACAGAGTTGCACACCTTGCCCCTGTTTTATTTCTTTATCTGGACACAGGATCTCACTAAGTTATGCAGTCTGCCTCTGGCCTTGAACATGTGATCCTCCTGCCTCCGCCTCTGGAGTCGCTGGAATTACAGTTTCGTTTTTGCACGTTGCTCTGCCCACTATTCTTCCCTAAACCTAGTGTTAATTATCTTTGATAGTGAAATTATAAGTTACTTTGGTCAGATACAGGGGTATTGCTTAGAATGAGTTTCTTTGATGCTGAAAGCATGCTTTGATTTTGTTTGCTTTGCCTTCCTCTGTGATTTGGGGGACCTTTTCGTACCTATATGCAATGCCGTGTGGTCCTGTGTTCTGTCCTGTCCTTAACTTTATGTGTCCCAATACGCATGTGCCTGCTCACCAGGTCTCACTCTCACATCTGGTGCTGCCCTCCATGGTCTATTGTGTCTGAATTTTGTTATTGCCTTGATTTGGAAACACACTGTCCTGCAGCTTGATTTTTTTGTGTGCTTAGAAGATTGAATACCCTAGATGATGACCACTAACCAGCCTAATTTATGCACTATTCTGCTCTCCTCATACCAGGTGCCTACTTTAACCCACTTTGATAATACTGCCAATTAAGGATTTACTGTGCATGTAATAACACATAATACTTAATAGCATCCCTCAGAAGTAGTTATTATTACTATTTTCCTTCCACAGATAAGTTAAAGTGTTGAAAAGTTAGACAATTTGCCAAAGTTTTACAGTTACTAAACTCCAGAGCAGGGATGTGAGTCCATTGAGACTGGCTGTAGAGTAAGCCGCCGTGAAGTACTGTTTCTCACTCAAAGCAAGGATGACAGAACAGAGATCCACAGGGTATATCTTAAATGTAGTCTGAACAGGTTTCTTTCTGTCAAGTGAGTAAGAATATTATGTAGTGGATATTTGACATTTGGGACCATCTAATTTCCACTTCTGCTTTCCACTAGCACCGCGAGGTTTTCCTGGTTAAAGCAAGCCTTCCTCCGCATAAGCAGCCTCAGAAGGAAAATAAGTTAGCATACACTGCCTCCCATTCTTAGCTGAGTGGCAGCAAGGGTTTCCTCCTGACCATTTTTCTTTTCACTGGTGGGAGATTGAATTGAGGGTCTTGCACATGCTAGGTAAGTGCTCTATCACCGAGTTGCACCCCTAGCTCATTTTTGAATTTTTTTTTTATTTTGAGACAGGGTCTAGATAAGATGCACAGGATGCCCTGGCCTCAAAACTGTGATCTTCTGCTCTCATCATACCAGGTGCCTACTTTAAAAGGAACTGTAATTTCAGCGACTCCAGAGGCGGAGGCAGGAGGATCACATGTTCAAGGCCAGAGGTCCTCAGCCTTTGGGGTTATAGGGATTGCAGGTGTGCCATGATGCCACAGCACCTGGATCTCATGATCTTTTAATTTATTTCATTGATACATAGCCAAAACGTGTCCAGCTGACCTAAGCTCTCCAAATCACTCTCTCGGGACATTGAAATTTGAGTGAAGTGTCACAAATTGAGGATAAAACAAAAACAAACATAATCCTGCTCATTTACTAGCTCATTCCAGCCGTGGTACCTGAGTGAGACTGCCTAGAGGCTCTTGCTATAGAGATCCACCTTCTCCAGAGGAAAAATTCCCTTCCTTTCAAGCCTGAGTTTTCAGCTCTCCCTTCAGTTCTGTGCATGCCTTCATATCCTCCTGATAAATTCTCTTTCTACTCAAATTATTCAGATTTGGTTTCTTTCACTCTCCAACCTCTACATATTGTACGTAGAGAATAATCAATGTATCTAGTAGTCCCACATTTCAGCAAATGGCATTTCTCACTTGCTTGTTATTTCTGTCCTCTGTTTATTGGGTGGCTCTTATTGACTGAATCAAAGCACAACGTGATCATTTTAAAAAATTGATATAGGTAAAAAATGATTCCAGATGTGAATAAACATTAATGTGCAAATATTGTTGTTGTTAGGTGCCATCCAGTCAGGTCCGACTCAGCAACCCTATGTACAACAGAACAAAACACTACTCAACACTGTGTCATGCACCCAATCTTTTTTATATTTGAGCCCAATGTTATAGCCACTGTTTCTTCCCATTTTTGTGTCATGTCATGTCAGCAAAAGGAGGTCCCAAGGCTTTACCCCATTCCCATCATTAAAGGTAACTCTACTTTGAGGAGGCAACTCTTTCCCAGTTGTTTCTTTAATGCCTTCTAGCCTGGGGGGCTCATTTCCCAGCACTATATCTGATAGTGCTTCTCTGCTATTCATAGGCGTTCAAATGACTAATTGTTTTGGGTTCGGGGTGGGATTTAGCTCAGTTGGTAGAGCACTGCTCTGCACTCTCTAAGGCCCTGGGTTCAATCCCCAGCACTGCAAAAATGGGAGAAGGACTTGGCAGTCCACACCCAAAGCAATCTTGAAACAATCAGCCGTTGAAAACCCTATGAGAGTCGCTATGAGCTGAACCTGACTCAACAGCACCTAACAATGATTATTTCAGAAATGGGCTTCTTGGTCCTTCTCCCCAGTATGTCTTAGTCTGGAGCTCAGATGAAACCTTTCCACCATGGGTGGCCCTGCTGCTGGTATTTGAGATACCAGTGGCATAGATTTCAGCATTACAGCGACACACAAGTCCCCCAGCACAACAAACTGACAGACACCTGGGGGAATGTAAAATATACTGAATATTTATCAACTGAAATTTCAGACACCAACACATATTTTTAAGAAAAGGAAAAAGAAACAGCCTCCATGGTTATTTGGAAAACTACAATCCTGTTTTAGTCAGCACCAAACAGGAAATCCAGCAGAATTCAGTTAAGATAACATGTCACAGACCTAAGATCTATATATGTACTGAAGAGTGGGTGTTAAAATGGCTTTCATTTCTGGAATGTGAACTCTGAATTCCACACTTAGAAGCAAATTAGAAATCTTCTGACTGTAATTAGAAAACTTCTCATGACAGTATTCATCATGATGAAGTCTCAGTGCTCAGATTGTCTAGCCTCCCTCCCAGTCTCCCTCAGAACAGTCATTCAAGTTAAACACAGTGGCCATAATCACCTGACTAGTAAAGGGTGCACCTGTTGCCCATGCAAATACATTGATCTTGTTTTATGCTATAGGAGCAGCAAAGAGCCCTCTACCTCATTGTTGATAAGTGGAGGTGTTCACAGGTTTAGTTGATAGCTCTATTAAACAGCTTTGAAGAGGAAGCAGTAAGAGTGACTTAGCACTGATTAGCACTTCTCTGTAAAGTTACCCTCAAGTAAAAGCAGTATTTGATTTGTAAAGCATTTCTCTCATTTAGATTCAGGCTAATAAATGAAAAAAAATTGGACATGATATAATTTAAGCATTAAAATAAGCACAAATATACATATACACAACAAATTATATAAGCTATATTAATAGACAGATGTATTTGCTTTACTCAATAATTTAGAGCTGCAATCATTAGAGAATGATTATTTACATGACTTAAAGTATAAGTGACAGAAAAATATAAAAAGTAGATCTTATTAATCTATTTTTGTTTTGTAAATTTCTAAGGAGGATATACAATATCTCATTCATGAATATATTCTTAAAGTTACTGCATTGCCTATGTTGGGCATTTAGGAAATGCTTATGAAATATTTTATATTTCATAATGCAGTGAGAGTTACAATTTTAATATTTATTCAATCTATCAACCAAAAGCAAAATCATTCTTAACATTAAAATTTGGGTACAAGCTAGATCTATTTTTATGAATTTTCCAGAATAACATTTAAATAGATTTGGGTGGTAACTATGACATTCTTATCTGTAGAACACAGGCTAAGATAGATTTCTATGGGAAAAGAGAGGTCATATGTTTATACTCTAAAATATTGAGAAGTGTATTAAAAACCAATGTTCCAAAGCTCACATAACAGTTCAAATTTAAGATTTTAATATGCAGGTTACATTATCTTAAGTTCATTAACATATCTTAAGTTCATAACATGAAGTTATCAGTATACTGATCCTTGGACACTTTAAATTGAACCATAGCTATCATTGCTTATGAAGATCATAAATGACCTAATATAAACAATTTCGTTAACGAAAGAAGTCTATGGCCAGGGAACAAAAGAATAACATGGGATTATTAGTGGGAAATCAGGCTGGGGTTTAGCTCAGTTGGTAGAATGCTGCTGTGCATTCTCTGAGGCCCTGGGTTTGCTCCCCTGCACTGCAAAAATAGGAGGCCCTGGCAGACTATTCTGGAACCAATCCTGAAAATACAATTAGCCACTGAAAACCCTATGAGGGTCACTGTGAGTTAGACCTGACTCCATGGCACCTGACAACAAGAACTAGTGGGAAATTCTTTAGAATAAACAGAGAAGAATCATTTATCCTCATTAGTCAATAAGTATATTTACATCTTGTGCAAAACACTGATCTAAAGAATACACAACGAAATGATGACATAGGAAAATTTGAAAAAACAATTTAGTAAAGGAGCTAAACTATTTGCATCTGTATAAAACAGCTATATCATGAGGCACATTATGGTACAATATGGGTAGTCTCAGGAAGAAAGCAAAACTAAATTCTTATAGCTAAGAAGAAAGAGAATTCACCCTAGGCCAGCAGCTATATGTAAAGCCAAAGAATCTTGTTATTTCATAGAAATCTACAAGACCATGAATTGTGCAAAACTGAGTATCATAAGAAACAAGAACTCCAATCCACTCTTATCTGGATCAGCTACAGACATCCCCCAAGATAAGGAGAGGGCTAAGTACTCAAAAACCTTCTGCGCTAATTGACTTTAACAGATTTTTCATTCATCCTTAGTCTTTATCTAAGAGAGGGATGCTGGTGAATTTCAGAACTGTGTCACAGACACATTTTGCAAAGCAGCTCCTCCTCCTATCTGACAGTCATGAGGCACTTACTCTGAAACCAGTTTCTGGTTCATGCTCTTTCTTTTGTGATAACTGAGGAAATAACCAGCTCATTGCAGAGACCACAGCCTAGCCCACTGATTAAATCACAGCAAAAAGAGAGCTGCTCTCATTCCTGTACAGCTTACTCCAGGTTGTATTTCTACTTCAAATTCAACAATCTCTAAATGGGACAAAATGGTATGTTATATTTAGTAGAGGTCTATGAAATATTTATTTGAAAACATTAAGAAAAAGCCAAACTTTTTGGAGTAAAGAAAAATGACCCTAAAATTGCATGAGTTTTCTTAATAAACACCAATCTGGTTTATAACCAACCAATGGCAGGCTAGGTTAGACTTTAGATACCCATAATTTTTGTCAGAAATGTTTATCAAAACTGACTACACTGTGTATGCATTTCTTCTCATCATTATCCTTCCAGGGTTAGACATAGTAGCGGTCTACCTAAAACTATATTGTCGTCATATGAAGTCAACTGCTTAGAGATGAGGGATTCATAGGTAATAGTTTTGTTTGTTTGTTTGTTTGTTTGTTTTGTTTTTTTGCAGTACTGGGGGTTGAGCCCAGGGCCTCATGCTTGCATGTTCTGCAAGGGCTGGACCACTGAGCTGCACCCTCAGCCCATTTTTTTTTTTACTTTTTGAGACAGGCTCTGGCTAAGTTACACAGACTCCCTCTGGTCTCGAACTTGAGATCCTCCCCCCTCCACCCCCTGAGCCACTGGGATTACAGGCATGCGTCACAGCGCCCAGCTCTAGGTAATAGTTTTTTTTTTATTAGAAATTTTTAATGTACATCATAATGTGATTCATTTTGACATGCTTTTCATTGTGACAATTTTCATATATGCAATTTGATAAACATTATTCATATAGGTTACCCCTTACCCTCCCCTATGTTTCCCCCCTCCCTCCTTCCCATCTAAGTTTCCCATCCAAGTCTTCTATCTTTTACTATGTAGTATTTTTCTATATGTCCTTGGGTTCCATTTCTGTTTAAGATAGAAACTTTTCCTGTAGTGGTCTTTGTTTTTATCTTGTTAGAACAATTACATGCGATTTCTAGTCCATTTATATTGACCTCATTCTTATCTTCCCTCCACCCCTTTTATTATGATCTGACCTTTGAGTAGGATTTTTCCTTCTTGTAATTTTGAGTCAGCTCCCTCATATGAGTGAGAACATGTGTTGTTTCTCTTTCTGAGCTCGTGTTCATTCACTTAAAATAATTTTCTCTAATTCCATCCATTTTGCTGTGAATGACCCTATTTCATTTTTCTTGATTGCTGAATAGTATTCCACTGTGTATATATACAATAGTTTTTTTATCCATTCTTCTGTTGAAGGGCACTTTGGTTGATTCCATATCTTTGCTATTGTGAAAAGTGCTGCATTGAACATGGAGATGCAGGTGTCTCTGTGGTATGATGACCCATCTTCCTTTGGGTAAATTCCCAATAGTGTTATAGCTGGGTCATATGGTAGATCTATTTG